>JBBUKS010394298.1:0-19072 GCA_038050645.1 Hedychium gardnerianum
ACTGTCGAAAAGAATTAACTCACACCCAATATGGTATAAACATATCTCATTGACAGACCAAAAAAATGAATTATTCTCACAAAAATATAATCAATTGGCTTAGTTACCAAAACTAAGAATGAATCTAAATACTTTCTCCTATAGTTTTTTTTTTTTTTTTGCATCTATATCACATATGACATCAGGAGTACTGAGTGCCCTGTCCCTTCTCTGAACTGAACAAATAATCTAGGACCAAAGAATGCTGCCTTTATAAAACACCAAAGACAAGGACCTAATGGGAGATTGCCGCTCACTCCCTGACTCACTCAAACAATTCTAGACATCTATGAACTCGAATTTTTTTACTATCTGACATGGAGGAGGAAAACATATATTGACAAAGAATGAATTTAAATCATTTTTGCAATTTGACGAACATCATCGACATGTTCAGGAGAATTTCATGCAAACCCAAAGCCTCATTCCTGTAAAAATTGGAAGGCTGGGTTCTGAATGAGTCCCTCTGCTGATCTGACGTCTGAGAAATCCTTTGCTTGTAGAGTACTAGACAGATCATCAACTGAGAAGGGAATGCTGCACCGAGACAAAAATTGTTGATGGATCGTGCATTCTATCGACTATTTGGCATGCAAAGAGTTATTTATCCAAAATGAAAATTTTCTTTTACCTGGAGTTGTCATTTAACAGAAAGGAACTGCTTTCGGCAGTGTTAGAATCCTCTGCCATCAGTACTTGCATTCTTGAAAGAACCTTCAAAATAGCATCAATAACAGAACACATGAGTGCCACTTGTCAACAGTTACCGATACTTCAATGTATGAAATTCACAATTATAGTGGGAATAGAGATGGTCTGATGTTAAATAATATGAGATTACTCATGACCTGTAAAGAAAATTTGAACTTACCTCTGGAGAAACAGTCTTTGTGTTGTAGTTGTCATCCCAGTACTGTGTGCATATTTTATAAAGTTGCTGCACGCTGAGAACCTGTATGAGATAGCAAGTCACCGTTAGCGCACACACTGCAAGAAAATACCAACATTCACACCAACACCTATGTCATTCACAAGAACATTACTATTACATATGCTCTAGAGTATAAGAATAGATCCTTTGTGCTTACCGGGCATAGGTCATGGACTATCTCGTCGTATGAAATTCTATACTTCTGGAATATTACCTGAACGTAGCATAAAACATACAAGCATAAGTGATGTTATAATGCAATATAATTATAAAGCTTTTGGGGGGATTATCAAACTGGAATGGATACTACTAATAGATCAACAGATGCTTAATGCTTCCATTGCAACAGGAAAAATCTATAAGCTTATAGTTGTATTGTAACAATCAAATCCACAAATAATTTATTGACAGTGAAGACAAATGGAGTAAATGCAGCATAATGACCCAATAATAGGCATGTCTCTTTCTTCGGTGGAATCAGGAGCAACTATAGGAAAATGTGAAAAGCTAAATCAGGCATATGCATATGCATATGGTGACTAATAAAAACCTAGTAGTTGAAACCATATTGAATTAAGTATCTTCCTAGTTAAGCTCATAGCAATTTAAAGTTAATTCCCCTGATATCTCTTCAGAGATAGTGTTCCAAAATGCAGGGCTAATTATTGTTTATTATATACAACCTAAATTTTGAGGCACTTCAATTCTTCCCAAATTCTTTTCGGTTGAACATGTTACAATTAGTCTTCCAATAAGAGTAACAAACTTCATATTTATGTGTTACAAAGAAAAGGTTTAACTAATTTAGTTTTAGATTATCTAATAGCTTAGTTTCCCCGTCTTTAGGATGGTTATTTTGGTGCCTATAGATACATAAACTGTAATTCCATTTTATTATAACAAAAAAAAAATCCCCTTAAACATTTTTCTATAGACAGACAAGATCATTAACTAGGACAGAAAGATTAACATGCAGTCTAATTCATATTAAAAGAAACATTAGAACTATATGATCAAACGTAGAGGAAGTAAAGCGAGGTATCCAATGAAAAAATTGTTCTATATCCAATAGTCCTTTGCTTCCTGGGAGCACAACATGAGTTGCCAAAATTTACCATAAAAGTAAGTATAATTTCTATTTTGTAATCACAAAATTTAATCTCCAATATAAGCAGTGAAAAAAGCTCTTAGAAAAAACAAATTCTCAAGTACTTGTAGCTCGTTCGATGATATAAGAGGTCATAGGCATTTTTAGACAAAAATATGCTCAAATTTGAAATCAAGATTTTCTAATGAACATTTAATATACATTGGAAAGTAACAGTCATCAGTATTAAAAGAAATTACATACCAAGAAACCAACAGCTTGTCTGATGTGTTTAAGTTCATCCCAGGATGATCCAACATACTGTAGTGATGGCAAACCTTAAGATTTAAAGCAACAGAATTCAATTGGGAAATTGTATGTTCTTTTTAATACCTCTGGTTTTTCTTTCACACACCACAACTCCAGCTCGGCCAAACCATCTTTTACATACTCCCCATTGCTGAAGGAGCAACATTCACGACGAAGCAGCAAACTGGTGCAAGAAAGTAGTTATATCACAAGTTCATAGTAGATTAGCTATAACTAATTGCAAATAAACTACCTGTTCAATAATTGTACATTTATGTATGAAAAAATCTGCATGTTCATTTTATCAATCAGAATAGAAGGCACCTGCAAAGAACTAGGTCAATTATTTGTTCTAATAGGAATGAACAGTATAGTACTTCCACATGAGACAGCTTACACAGTTTTCTTGCAGCATCTTAAGAAGGTCATCTAAACTCTCAACAATGGCCTTCCAGTAGTTACTTTGTCCTTCTTTCCCAAATGAACGCCCGGAACCTCGTAACATTGTTTCCCTTGTTCTTAGGGACTAGTAAAACCAACCAACAATTAGCAACGACTAGATGCAGCAAGGAATAAAAATAGTAAACTATCACTAGTATTGCAGTATATTAGCAACACGTAGGGCATACCATCACCAATGAAGAAAACCAAGAGGAATTACTATGTTATAATCTTAAAAATACAAACATCAAAATAAAACCAGCGAGCACATCAAAATTTAAATGCTAATGAAATCATATCATTAGCCGACTTCGTTTTGCTATTCCGTAAGTGTATCTCAAGCAATTTCAAGATTTGCTGATCAAAAATGAGATGTTTCAATGTTAAGAGCCAAAAATTTTACAATACAACTCCAAACAGGCACATAATGTTAGTTTTGGTAGGACAGTAGGAAGAGTAAAATCTTAGAAGCTACCATAGGCCCATAGACACTTCAGTTATGGTCTTGTATAACTTGTTTAATTAATCAGGAGGCTATTTTCAACAGTACAGTATATCACATAATCAACAAACACGTACCTGTATACATAGTGAAAGCATAGAAGACAAATTCTTTTTCACATTGTCCCGTATCATTCCATAAATCTTCTCCACGTAAGCTGTTAACTGCTGCTTGAAAAGCAGCGCAGGATATTTTGCTTCAACTGGGCGCACAACATCCAGGCCGTCCACAGCAAGGTTATTGAAAGATGCCGAAGAGCGAAATGACTGGGATTGAATAATGTAAACATTCAGTTAATATCAAATAAGGTGGCCAAACAACTAAGACCACAAACAGTTACTACGTACTAGGGTCATTCTCCCAAACAATGATGTTGGAGCAGGTGGTCTTTGACGTGGATTAGCTCCCGAGGCCTTTAGACTTTTTTGCAGCAAAAACAACAAATTAGAAGCATTTGAAAGCCAATATGCAAGATGATCATTAGTCTCTTCATTCTGCAAGAAAAACTTCAATAAATTAACATAAAGGACAACATAAATCAATGCAGGAACAATAATCCACAGTCAATAAACATATGTTATGAATCAGTGTGAGAAGAACAATGAGTTATAAATGTCAACAGTTAGTGAACAGTGATGCATATTACAGATTGCTGGTTTGATAGATATTTCAATTTTCTGATGTTATTCATTTTTTGATTTATAATCAATTCTAACAAGACTACCAACCGAGCATGGTACTTGTTTAAAAAAAATGACTTGATAGAATGCATCTGTTTCGCAAGTAGATAAACACTACTTTGTATACTATAACAATCCAAATGGAGCAGGTTTCCGGAACTTGTATCATATTTGAAATGCATACAAAAAATGGCTATGTAAACTAGCAAATTACTTCAATTGCAGAACCAATCGTCTGAATGAGACGATCAAAGATACTAGTTCTCTCAGCTTCAAAGGATTTCCAGTGAAGAAGGCATTTGTATATGGTTAATGCAGCAACTGGTTTTCCCTGGCTAAATCCAATATTTCTTCCGACACAACCGACTAGGGCATCAAAACTCTCCTGAAAAGAGAGAGTTCATTGAAGAAAGTGATAAATGCAGTGATAACAGCTAACTATTTTTTTACGAGTCGCATAAAAACTTACAAGTTGTTTCTCAGCATACAATTTGCTCAGCTTAGCTTCAGCATTCTCATAGTTCTTAAATGTTGGTGGGGCACTCTGAGGTTCCTATAGATAAAACAGACTTAAATGGAGGTAAACATAAATGCTTATATTCTTCTCTGAATACAGATGGTGTCACTGACATTAAAGAAACATATAACAAAGCAAATTAAACCTTAGGCTCTTCAATATGATGATCACCATTCTCCAAATTCTATCATCAAAGACAACAAAAGTATAAGAATGATAACAAAATAAGTATGTGAAATACAGTGCCTTGTTATGTAGACTGTATATACATGTTTGGAAGGAGTTGTTGGATTTGATAAATGCTCTGGCATGCGTTTAACAGGGGAATGCAATAAGGTCTGCTGTCGCAGAATCTGATTCTCAGATTCCATATTAGACAGTTGCTCTTTAAGCCTGTGAACATATTGAATTCATTTTAATTGAATTGAGAGGGACATGAGGCATAACAAATCAAAAAATAATAATAATGTGGTTCATCAAACTGATGAATGATACAAGAGGGAACATGGCAAAGGAAAATCATAGGAACCTCGATACTGAATTATTCAACTGAATTATCTTAGCCTCAGAATCCATGGCCTTCTTCAACCTTTCTTCACTAATTTTACTCGTTTCTTCAAACTTCTTCTCAGTTTCATCAATCTTCGTTTCCAGTGAGCTCACAAAAGCCTACAAAATTGTGAAAAGTGCCAAGTATAAATGTCCTGATGATGAAAAAAAATGAAAGAAAGAAAAGAAGCAAATTATAAAGAAAGACTGCCAACAAACAACATAATTACATTTTCACAGTTGCAAATGACAATGTACTTCACTAAAGATCAAGATACTGGTTCAAATTGTTCATTCATGATAGTGGAGAAGCAAAAAATATTATTTATTTCACACCCACCTTGAGCTTTTCATTTTCATCTCTAAGCTTATCCATTAGCGTTGTATCAACAACAGGAACCTCTTTAATAATAGGAACTAGCTCAGCAGCCTTTTTGGCAGCCTCACGCTCCTTAGCTAGCAAAGACTTAGCCTCCTTGCATTGTTGTTGCACTTCTAACAAAGCAGCTTGCAGTTTGGCATTCTCTTGTGTTTTATTTTCCTCAAGGTCAGCCTATAAAAGGATAGCCATAGTAACATAAGGAAACAAAAGTGCATGTTTCAACAATATCCATAGTGAGAATATGATTCAGGACCAGATAATAGAATTTGTTAGACAGTAGAAGAAGAAATTTTGTATGGTTTTGCTTCTCTCCTTTCTCTTCTTTTCTGAGTGGAATTGGAAATTGGAATATAGGAATTGCATCTCCTACGGATTGAAATGTAAATATTGATTATTTTTAACTTGGCTCTGCCATGTTTAATCAAAAAAATGAAGAAGTGTTTACAATAAAATATATAATAGAAATATTCAGTAAAAAATTACTGAGAATGTGAATTTAACTTGCATAATTGGCATTTCAAGGATTGAGTAAGAACATGATTCAGAATTTGTAGAAGACTATCTTGGTATGTATTTTGGATAGAGAAAGTAGACTATACATTAGCTGTGATTTTTAAAATATTAATTCTAGTTGCACTGGCCTAGTGGGATAAGGTTTGGTTGTTGTTGTTGTTATAATTCTCATTGCACTGGGCTTATACTAACTGAATCCAACCATCACCATTGATTTACCTACAAAATGTGTGTTTGTCTTTCTTTTCCTTTATCCAAAGTAAACCAAAACAATAATGAGTTTTACCCTCATGCGTTTTTCCAACTGCAGACGCCATGTAAGTTCCTCAACTTGTTTTTCCAACTTATTCTTTGCAGCTTGAAGAGCACCAGTTTCTCTAGCTGCCTGGAAGGGAGAAAACAGATATTAAAGCAACATTCAGTATGCAAGTGCACACGCCACATAAACAAAGAATATTTTATATTGCCATGCATGATATACTTCAACTTTGTTACTCCAATAAGATACGAATTTGTGGGTCTGCCAAATCAAAATAATATTATTTCAGAAATGCTAAATGCCATCAACAAATACTGCAAACACTGAAACCAAATAATCTAGGTTCCACATATCCTCTACACTTGCAATATTCAATCATGCACATCGAACATTGGCATTTAATGCAATAAGTAAGGTGTTAAACCAATGTATGAACTCATGACCATATTCTGCAAAGGAAATGACAAAACAAATCAAGAAAAATTACCAGTTTAAGCATTCGCAGCTCTTTTCTTGCAATCCTTCCTCTCCAAGCACATTGAGTAGTGATTGCAGCTTTCTTTGTCATTGAATAATTCAAAGAAGCGAAGTATTGACGGCAATGACTCTGGAAGTAACAGTATCCACAAGTAGATGGTCTTGAGTATATTTATGTCAAGATAAAAAAAAAATCCTACGAGAACAAGGTAACAATATTAACAACCATCTACCAGTCTAGGGATTTGATATCACTAGGAAAAGTTGCAGGTTTAGATGTCAGAGAACATAATGATAATTGATCAAGTAGTTATCTCTAGTCAGGGTAGGCAAACTAGAACTGTGATCTGTATGTGTCTGAAAACATGGTCTGAAAAACCCATAACTTGCCTGAATAATAATTGCAGCTTTTTCCTGCCTCCTAAAATGAAATTCCTCACGAGCAGACATCCCCCTTAAACCAGCCTGGATGGTAATAGCCGAAGACAATAATTCTCTGTACGCAATCCTTACAAGATGCATGCGGAAAAATGTCTGAATTCGAATTGCAGCAGCTTGTCTACGCATGCTTTCATAAATTTGCCTTGCCAATTGTCCTTCAAAAGCATAAGCGAAGAAAGTGTCTTATTTCAGTTTGAAGGGGAAATTCATTTATCAGAAATTCTTTTTTTAGGGATAAACTATTATGTATTGGGAATCTTCTTGAATAACAACAGATGAAGACGATTTTTAGTACATACCTCTGCATGTGGTTTGAATCTGTATGGCTGATTTCTTAAGAACAATGAAAGTCCTATGGGCAAGGTATGACCGAACTTTTCTTTGAATTGTGCTAGCAGATCTTCCCAGAACTTCCTTCCTATGGGCATCAAGTTCAGCCATTTGACCAGCTCGAAGAAACACCTTTGTCTTTCCAATCTGAATATTGTACACTCAAGAAGTAAGACAAACGCTAAGCAATACAACAAGCAAAGCTTTTTTCTTAATCATATAAATGAGTAAATTAGTTGCTAACTTTGATGACTATCAGTTTTTAGTCTAACATTAAATCTAAAAATAAGGAGGTTGAATGTGTATCAATATGCACGGCAGGTCATCAATCAAATCAGTTTAGTATATTTTTATAAACTATCAAATAACAAAAAAACTCCCAATCTCTCTTATTAAGTTTTCCTGAATTATATACACTATAAAAGAATCTTCAGATTTTATACTACCGAAATAACTTCTCACAATCAATAGAACGGTGCCATGTGCTGGTGCCAACACTAATGCACCATGGCCGGCACAAAACCTGTCTCAACCTTGGCTATGAAATGCCAACAGAAAAGCAGAATAATCTCAAAAGAATGCACCAATATCAATATGCTACCAATTCAACCAAGGCTAATTTCAATAATCAGTTCATAGCAGGCTTCATTTGTCAAGAGTATTACATAAGATGATCTAAACATACAGTCCTTCAACTTCAAGTTCCAAACAGATCTGGTGATGATACCATATCAGTCCAGCCTGAATGTAAAATATCATTATTGGAGAAATAGCTAAAACATTCATTTTGTCACCCGCCTACTTAAATATCCTAACAATAAGCTTATTTTCTCAAATCTCTACTGGAAGAATGATGCCCAGTTTATAGTATTTCGAACGTCAAATGCTTTTTACAACATACCTTTTATCTCTTACTAGCTATGAGAGCATAAGATATACAAGAGCAGACGGGATTTGCTAAATAACAAAGCAATCTCAAATGCATAAGAAAACTATTGTAACATATTAGGAAGGCATGTCTCACTGTTGAAAACATGAATTTATATGGTATCCACATACCCTAACATTTGTTCTTATTTCCCTGGGGTAACTTGAGACTTAGACCTCAAGGCGTATAAAAGCATGACACAAGAATATCAAGGGAAAACTGTACGATCATTTATAAGTTTAGATATACACAGGCTATCAGCACTAGAATGCCTATTGTTGACGCCAGGATACTCCACACTCATTAGTTTTCACATGGCAGGTGTGGAGTTTCTTCTAAAATGGCTAGTCATTTTGGAATAGGATGAACTCCACCCTAATTCAACTTAGCATCAGATCAAGAGGTCAAGGTTCAAGATTATCAACAAAAAAAAAAGAGAGGTCAAGGTTCAAATCCTGTCACAATAATAATAATAATAAAACTCATCGATCTATAAGTTCAGTATGGGTAAATACATGAAGGAGAGTATTAAGAATATTAATTTATAAATTGTTTGTTCGTGAGTAAAAGCTAGGATTCTCCATGCTCATTAAGCCCACATGGACACCAATGATGGCTCATTATCTATCTATCTATCTATATATATATATATATTAGAAGGGAATCCTTTCCACCGAATAATCATTTTGGGATCTGATGGATTCCACCCAAATTCAATACCTATAGAAGGCACTCATTAGTCCTGAGGTTTACTTTCAAGGTATGCTGCATTCTTTCAAATTATTAAAATTTTGTGAACCAATTAGGAAATGAGCCATAAAATCTAAGGAAGATACTTGATAAAATTTGATTTATATAGAAAAATGTGAATTTCTTATTCTCAGATATCTAAAAGGTGTTATTTTATAAAAAAAAAATAGGAATAAAGGTTGCAGTTAATTTCCTTATTAAAAGTTACCTGGTAACCTTTGAGATCTGCCCTCTCTAGCAATCTCTTTGCTGCAGTAATATCATCATAATTTCTAGGAAAAAAGATAAATGTATGAGACTAAACAAACATCAAACATTTGATATATCAATATGACATTGAGCTCAAATATACAATACCTTCCATCCAAAACTTCTGGTGCAAGAATGCCAAAACGGTCGACAAATGTGGAAAATGCACGCCTTGTTGGATATCCAGCACAGCTTATTCTAATGGCCTCCATCACTCCCTAAACAGAGAAACGGTACAACAATAAACACTAATATGAGAAAATCTCTATTGAACCACATGCATAGGAGATCTTACCCCGCAGCGGAGTTGCTGAAGAACATTATGATTCTCAAATATTGATGGTTTTAAAAGACTGTTGGGTTTAACACAGCGAATATAGTGTGGCTCAGTGGCATTAAGAGTTTCCAGAAGAGATTGCAGTTGTTGCTGCATAGTTATTGCCAATAAACATAGAGAATGAAAAATTTAAGGCTGCACAAAATCTGAAGAATGTCATCATACCTTGAATCTTAAGCAAATTGATGAGAACTTTGAAGATTTTGAAGTGTCCTCAGACAGAGGTGGAAATAAACTTGAAACAAAAGAACATCTAGAAGCACTCAAGAGAGCCTGATGCTCAGCAACAACATAGTCCTTGTTCTTGTCCAAAAACAACTCTGTATTATATGTGACCTATACAAGGAAAGTCCTATCTAAGTTGCAATTTTAGTTACACATGAAAATATGGAAACCAACACGACAAAGGTACTCACTTCACCAGCATAATGACAAATGGTAAAGTCAGAAAGGGATAATTTTGGCTTGCTAAAGCGCTTATGATCTTTAAAAGCCTGGTAGAGCTTTTGAGCAAAAGTTACATGTGTTGATCTGGGCAGCATGCTGCACAAAGATGGAAAAATAATAAAGCACCCATTCAATAAATTCCTAGAACACCAGTGTAATGTGCCAGAAAACATACCAAGCCTCATCCAGGAGAGCAATTATTCCACCAGGTTTCTGGCAGTCAATAAACAAAAAATAAGAAGAAGAAGAACCTTTAAATGAAACCATATAGATGATGTTCATTAACAAATCATTCAACTCAGATTGATTTGGTAATTTCCCGACATACTAGATGAATTGATAGGGTACATGTCCCTCCCATGTTTCAAACTTCACAACTTGCTCAAAAATTTAAATTCTTATTTGCATTTCTAAAAATTCCAGAAATAAAAAAAAAACTCAAGAAAGACTATCTCATAAAGTGTTCTCTATAAGTTGTCATATTTGGACTACCCTCAATTCCAATGAAATATAGTATAAACTAGGTTCTTCAGTCCCACATTATTAAGTCTTCAAAGGAGAAAAGGTTCTTGTATGTAGTAGTGAACTTACTTAGGCAGGTCCAAATCATTACTGTGAGGATTGATGTGGAATTGTGGATTCTATCAGTGATACACAAGGAAAGAAGGAATGACTGTTTAGTCTCACAGTGCTAGATTCCAAACAAGGAACAATGTCAATCCTGCTTCAAGTACCAATTAGGTCATTACAGTGAATATTCACTTAGGCACACAAGTTCTATTTATGTTTAGTCAAACATCGTTGAGTCCCGAAGGGGGATAGTTCCTTGTATATGTAGGAACAAGTTCTATTTTTGTTTAGTCAAACATTGTTGAGTCCTGAAAGGGGGATAGCTCCTTATATGTGTGGGAATGAGCCTCCCAAATGGATTAGTCCTTTTGTGATGGATAGGCCTCATATAACAGTACATAAAAACAAATTTAAAATGGTTAGAACAGCCTACTCAGCTGGTACGATTTGACTGTTGTGCTAACAAACATTTGGTGAGTCAAGACAAATCCTTGGAGGTACCCTTCTTGCAAGTGAAAGCAAGGGTGTCCAAGTGGCATATTTAACAAGCTTTAAGGAGGTACTTCTGCATTTGGGGTTTATAGCCTATAACTCTATAGTTGACTCCATTATGACCAATAGTCTGAGTAACATCTGGGAGCTTTATTCAATCTTGACATGATTTTGGAACTTGCAAGAATCTCAGGATCCACCCACCAACAAGACAAACAAATAACAGACTTCAGTTGCACAGATCAAAAGTCAACTAAGAGAAAACAAAGATCCTGCCAAAATTGTGTAATATAATCTAGGCACGTGGATGAAGAAAAAAACAATCATAAAGGATTTGGTAGATAGCACTTATATGGAAAAGCAAGCAAGACATACCTTTTCAATAAGATCTAGGATGTCCTGGTTATCAACAAACTCTATATAACTCCAACTGATCTCTTCCTTAGTATATTCTTCTTGTTCCATCTTAAAAACATGCTGTGACAAAAAGAAATGTGATAGGCTACAAACAATGGGTTGGAATTTTTGTCATACTCAAATACATGTATAAGGTGTTAACCTAACCTGATTGAAGTGTTGCTGTAATTTTTCATTTGTCAGGTTGATACAGAACTGCTCAAAACTGTGAAATGTGAATTTATATTAGTCTGCCAAGCAATTTGTTCACGACGTACTGCAGATAGATTATTACTATAAAAAAAATAGTTCATTTTTCAAATTAAGAATCATCAAAGGAATGTGGTTATTAATCAAAGAGTAGCCCGATGCACAAGAATATGCCAATGTTGTAGCCAGTAAGGTTCAATGCTCAAGGCTCTTGCTAATAAATCTTTCAGCTATGCAAATATTTGAAGAGCCAGGAGTTTCACATGGTCTATCTATAGTAAAACATAAAAAAAAATATCATCAATTGAGTACCTGTTAGTCTTAAAACTTTCAAAGCCATATATATCCAGCACTCCAATTAAGCACTTAGATTTAGGATCTTGACCGATTGAGTTGTTGATCTTATTTACAAGCCTGCATAAAACAGATTCATATCAAACCAATTACTGCAAGTTTCATATAACTATTTGTCAAAAACAAAAAAAACAAAAATCAAACAAAAGAGAGAAAATATGAAAAGGCAATCATAATATCGCAAAAGCATTTTACCAATCAAACAATCTTGAATACACAACTTTTGCAAGGGCATCTCTACTTAAAACTGCAGCCTCCGGATCCAAGGTTTTTATTATGTTCTCATCACGAGTAACAATAACACGCCTACATAAAGAATCTTCAAGAGCCTTTTCATCACACCTGAGGATACAAATCTATTCTATTAGAAATGCACATACAATATGGAGTCAGTATTCAAAAGTAAAATGCTCAGTGATTTTACATGAATAGCTCAGAAGCAGTTTTCAAATGGAACCATGACTTTGCATTTTTGGGTTGAGAAGAATCTGTTTCCTGTCCATCTGTGAATTCAATATTTCCCAAATGGAGAATAGCAGCTACTACTCGGAAAATGGCATCCTGAATAAACCAAAATACAATAATATATGGTAATAACAACTTAAAAAGTGAAACACTTATCAGAGACAGGGTTTTTTTTCTTCCTCTCTCTCTCTCTCTCATGTGAGTAGGAAAACAAACCTGTTCATCAGAACTGATGCCAATGATGTCCATAGCCTTTTTAGTTTCCTCATACTCCTTGGAATCATCTACCCCATCAAGCTGATAGCAGTTGGATTGGTTGAGATAATGAAAGGTCCTAGGATTTTCCAACTTGTATCTCTTAAGATCCTGAACAATGGAATTTTTAAAAATTTAGAACTGGAAAAGCAAACTACTAGTGTTACCCTAACACTTGTAGATAAGATAATGGATAAGATACTGATGAGACCATCTGGAAAATGGTATCGTAACCAATGTTCACCTGAACTGCACTTAGAACATATATGATTTAACCCATTAAAACTAATTGTAATCCAGTGTCATCTGAAACACAAGCTGTCTTTACCAATTATATTTACCTCGCCCTCAATCACATGTGGACGAGCATGAGGTGTTGGCCACATCATGTTGCATCAACAGTGTTAAGGATATAAATATATAAATTTGTCAATCTCCTAATAGCTCGAGCTTTTGGAATAAGTTCTTAACCAATCAACTTTAACATTGTATCCGAGTAGGAGGTCAGGGATTCAAATTCAAAATGTGTCCAAAAACATATCTAAATTAATTCATGCATTAGGTTTGAACCAATCAAGTCACGTAGGTCGCCCACACATGTAGGAATTAATAACAATATAAAAATTTGTTGATTTCCTAATAGCTCAAGCTTTTAGGATAAGTGGTTAGTCAATTGATTTTAACAAATAATATGTAGTTGTGTTGGAGCAGACATGGTATCACACTACCACTATCAATCAAATATTTGTGAAAATGCAAGGTGTATATCCAAGGATCCACACTTCCACTCATTGACAAGATCTAGATATAGTCATTTATATGTGTTCTTTTCCCTACAATGCAGTGCACATATGAATGTTTGTAGTTAGATGATTAGTAGTTTATGCTTGGACACTTGGAGTTAGTCATAACTCATAACTAGATTAGAGGTTAGGCAAAGATGGTAAGCTGATCTGATCATTCTGTATGCTATTCAATATTACATGTCTTTTATGATGCATAATTAAGATGTATGTGATCATATTTCTTGCATTCGTACTCAGTAATATTTCTTCTCTGTTGAGTCCTTTCAATTGTCTCCAATATTCAGGACTGAATCTCAACTTAGTTGCACTTGTCATCGAGGTTGTTGGATTTACTTACAAAGGTATGCTTTTTAGTTTTGCTCTGACACTGAGATTTTCTATTAAGGTCAAGCATGTTCAAGCAAATTTTATCTATCAGTGGATCCCTAGGCTCAGTCCACATGCTACATACAAAAACATGGTAGTACATGGTGCAGAACAGTTTGTACCTATTCTTTATACAGTGGAGATCTAAAAATGCTTTTTTACTAGGATTCCAAAAATGCAAAACAATAAATCCTTAACCTACTGGGGTTTGAAAATGGTACAAAGTGTAAACAGCCAAACAACATGAAAGACTCCATACTTCTGGTGGGGCTGCACAGAGCATGTAAAAGCAGTGATAATTCCTTTCAGGTTCAGATATCTGACAAACGCGAGATCTTTCAAGAAGGTAAGTTCTGATGGCAGCTCCCGAAATCCTCCCCCTCTCATCAAACTGAATCTCAACAAACTTACCAAAACGGCTGAAGATATAAAACAATAGCCAAAGAATTAGAGAATGCATGGGTAATATTTTAGTTGGAAAAAGGACAGTATGGCCATCAAAACTCGTGCACCTTGAGTTGTTGTTTCTTACTGTCTTTGCATTTCCAAAGGCTTCAAGAACGGGATTAGACTACATAAAAAAAATAAAATGAACAAGATTAGAGGAAGACGAATCAGGATGATTTGGAAAAAGAAAACTTGAATACAGATTCAAGAGTGACAGCAAACAGAACAAGGCGCTGGTTCAAACATCAACTTAAAGATAGGAAGATGTTTCACCTGGAGCACTTGTTGTTCAACAGTTCGCCCTCCTGATGCAGCTCTACCACCCATGAAGGCGAGGTAACGCATGATCATCTTTGTGCTTTCTGTTTTACCTGCGCCACTTTCCCCGCTTACTAAAATTGATTGACTTATTCCCTCATTTCTCATCAATCTGTAATGCACATTGCACATTGCACATTGAAGATAGTGAAATTTGTGAATACAGGACTAAGCATAAAGAAAAGAAATTACTGATAGGCAGTATCCGCGACAGCAAAAGGATGCGGACTTAATTCGCCAAAAGCTGCCCCTTTATATTGTTCCATCATATATCGATCATATAAATGAGGCAAACGTCGGAAGGGGTTGACAGCAATCAAAATATTTCCCGTGTAAGTCTGTTCACATAACTTCATCAATCAGCTGTTTGTGCAATCTGAGATCCACAAAGAAAATAATCCAACAATATGGAACAACTTTGAAAAGAATGTGAAAGAGATGTTGCTATAGTAAAAGAAAAAGATACTCATAAATTATGGATAAGGAAACCAGCAGTTTACGCCATAAAGGATATTGCTAAGGAACTAGGATCTCAGTTTCATTAATATTTACTTACATAAATTTCATTAATGTCGTATCTAGCTCTCAGGTTTTGTAACACGCCTGGTTCGTGCAAATAAGCAAGTTTGGTCATGTCATCTACTCCACTAGGTGAAGCTTCAGGATCCTTAGGGTGGACATCAGAGATCTTAGCAGTCACCTGCATTGCAACAAGTGGTCATATTAAAGAAAGACACGTATATTAACTCATGGAATTAAATACTATGGTGCACTATCCCTTGGTAGATACTAGGAAGAAAATCTTTAAATCACTGAACACGCAAAAGATGTCACCCAACCATTTTATGTTTCAGAAGCATCTTCCATATGAGAGATAAATCAAACACCAGAATAACTTACAAAGACTCGCTAACTTCCATGGCATACATGCCGAAAACAAAATGCAGTTTAACAGTGAATGAAGTGCTCACCGTTCTCCCAGTGCTACAGCTGATCTTAATCTCACTGCCCTTGACCTCCAAGACTTCTCCCTCTATCCAAGCGACATCAGGATCCTCAACCCAGACTTGTGAACCTACTGCTACACTAAATTTTCTTGCCTGTAAGGGAAATTTATCAACATTGGAACTAGAACAAATGGCCTTATTTCAATGCATGCGCACAAATTACCCAACAAAGCTAGAACGACAGAAACTGATCGATAGAATTAAAAACATTTTTTATGTTACTTTTTTTTAATTAAAAAATGCACTAGATGAGAAAAATATTACGAGAAAAAAGAATTAAAACAAATTCAGATAACATCTGTTGGATCACATCTAGTTTGATAGACGCTTCTTCTGGTATGAAAAACATTCCTCACAGGAAAACCAAAATAAATCGAACTAGCGCTAACCGTCACGAAATGATTAGATTCCTCACCATTGTCGCTGCGACGGCACGAAGCCAAGAGGTATTCCCTGATGCTTCCTCCTACAAGCTTCGATGTACACTAGCAAGTATCAAATATGCAGGAAGTTCACAATTTCAGGATCAAAACCAAAGCTCCCTCAAGCTCTGCCTGGCCCTGCCGGTGCTCCCCTCGACGACACACTTAGAAGCGAGACAGATCTTGGTCGACCCTGTCCGATGTCTCCAGATCGCTCCGCGGGGAAGACGACGACTAGGACGGAATCCCTGATCGACGCCCTAAGCCCTTCGCGTCTCGCCGCCCCTGTAGCTGCGCAACCGCGTCCACCGCCTCTTCCTCGTTCACTTAATGTCTCCCTCTTTTAGTCCACCCGAACACGCGATCCTTAAACGCGTTCTCAATTCAAAATTCTAAATTGCAATTGAAGCAATTTTTCTACCGTAGGGGAACATTTACTAAATCCCTCTTTAAGTTTTTCAAATATCTAAAGCATCCTTTTTTAACTTCTAAATTTTATCATTTTTTGCCTAATTAGTATCTCAAATTGCAATTTATCATTCTCCCCCCTCTTTCAACAAATTACCGGTAGCAAACGCAGTCATCGTGGCAAAAAATGAAATGCTCGCCCCAGTATTCCGTCAATCCGTCCTAGGACCAACACGGAGGAGATAAATCACGAGAGCTAGTCTAACCACACTAAGACCTCATTGCAAACACAGTCATGAAATCATGCCAAATTGATCGAGTAATAGTCTAATCATAAATCAGATGACTAATGAAAAACTTAAAAATGAAAATATAAATTAACTCAATAATTTTTTATATTACGATTTAAATATTAAAATATAGAAATTAAAAAAATATTTTTTTTATTTATTATCAAAATAACATCTAATTCAACCTTAATCTTTTTTTCTTTTGAAATATTTTGATTTTATTATAATAGTCATAACTACTACAACATAAACACTTCAATTATAATTAAAACTAATAATACTATATTATAGTTAATTCATCAATGATCAATATTAATTAATTATAAAATTATAATTACTATATAACTATAATAGTTATAAAATTATAGCTATTAAAAATATATAATTATAATGATTGGTTATTGAATCTAACAATATTATATAATTATAATAATTATGAGATTATATATGTTACATAAGTATAATCGTTATTAAATTATAGTGGTTATAATAAAATCGAAAATAAAAGATACTTTTTTGAAATAAAAAATATATCAAGGTGAAATATGAGATTTTATTGATAATAAATAAAAAAGAGCAAGAGGAACAACGGCCCGTGAATTATTTTGTAAATAAAATTATATCAACGATTAAAATAGTACCATTTCTGCCAAGAAAGAAAGTAATAAAATTTAAAAAACAAAACAAAATTCAAAGTAATTATGAGTTTAATGCCTTTAAAAGAGAAATACATAAAGTTTAGACCTTATTTGGTTAGAGACGGACAATTTTAAAAAAAATAAAAAATTAAAGAGGTAGTTAAATTTTATTAAATTATAATAGTTATTGTTATTTAATGTGTTAAAAATAATTGAAGTGAGATGAAATGGTGATTATGTGGGGCCGCGTTTGGCATGTGATGCCAACAAGTCACCACGTGGGCCATGCTGTGTTTAATGAGATCCATGATTGGCGCCTGCCTACCTACCCAAGAAGGCAATGCAGTAGACGTTTAATTAATTCTTTTTTTTTTTATTTGCCTATAAAATTATTATTTAAATCCCAACTTACCAATTCACAACATTTTCCCTTAACTTGTTTTTTGGAAAATTATAAATATATTATAGCTTATATTTTCAAAAAATGGATGTAAAGTTTTATTTTTATCTGTCTATTTTTTCCAATTTTAATGCTAAATTGAAAAATAATATTTTGATATAATAATAATAATAATTTTGATTAAATAGGAATAATCTTATTTTAAGTTGTAATTTTTAATTAAAATTATTACGAGAATAAGAATAATTTTGAGATAATTACTAATTAAATTATAAACTCACAAGGTACATAAATTAATGTTAATATAATTAATTAATCTGTAGTTATCATAACTAAATAGGAGATTTAACTTAGAAGATGTTTTACACAAGAAATGTACTCATATCGTTTATTGAAGAAAGATTTATTATTATTATTAGTATTATTTTTAGAGGTTTACTAAAAAAAAACTTTATTTAAGATAAATCAGTCTACACACTTAAATGAGTCGTAAAGTAATTAAATAATTTATTATTCATCAATTGTGATGTAAACTTATTCAACAATGGATAAAAAGTGCATTTGTAAACTTTTAAACAAATCACCGAACTTTTAGATTTTTTATAAAGGGCATATTATTTTTCATTTTACTTATCACTGTAGTGTTGTATTAAAAAATAATATCATTATGATATTTCATTTTACAAATCAACATTATTATAATATTAATATTTTAAAATCAATATCACTCTGATGTTATATTTCAAAAATTAACATATAAATGATAAAATTAGCATATCGTGATATTATTTTTTAAAATTCAGCAACATTATACTGATATTATTTTTAAATATAATATCATAATAATTGATGGGAATGATAAAATAAAAAATAAATACGTGTAAGTTAGTTGTTTTTTTTTATAATTTTAAATGCGTTTTTTTATAAATTGCTGAAATTTATTTAGTCTGAATTTAATTCTAAAGAAGTTGTTGGTTCATGATAATCTCTATTATCATGATTGTCAACTGATTCATAAACCCACGACGGCATTTGGTTTGTCGGGTCAAACATTAGAACA
>JBBUKS010394404.1:0-19071 GCA_038050645.1 Hedychium gardnerianum
AATATAAGGTCATATGCTATCGCAAAATCCAATATAGTTTTCCCTTCTTCATTTCTCGTTCCAAACCCATAACCTCCGTGTACCCTCTCATATTCCTCATTTCTCACTCCGGCATGCTCATTTAGGTCGCCTCCTATAAAAATCATTTCATTTAACGAAATGTTTTGTAATACTTGCAACCAAAGAAAAGTAAGGTATAAAAATTAAGTTTCCAATACACTTTATCAGGCAAGTTATATGCACATAAAAAAACAAAGGTTGCCAATCCACATTTTATGTATTATTACATGTCAAACTGCAGCAAAAAGACCATTGATTACTTAATTAACTCTAGCTTGGTTTGATACAACCAATTTGACATCCTTAGAGATCATAGCAACAACCATATTAAGTCATTTTCCTCTCTAAAAACTTTGGTTGCTGATATAACTCTTCTGCACATCCAGAATCTGAGGTGATCCAATTCCTGACCCATCTATTTTAATTCTTTTCTTCTAATTTTCCCATGTGGTGCCATTATGCATTTACGCACGTAGGGAGCTAGCACAAAAAAGCATAAAGGAACATAAAGAACCAAACGATTAGCAGCATAACATGTGCTGCAAAATAACTCCAACCTCAGATTGGACCAAGTTCCAAGCCCTCGGCAACTTAAGCTCTTTTTTTTTAAATGTACAGAAATTTTCACTTGGCAAACTATATGTCTATGCTCAATAAGAACTAGATGAAGTAGCCAAGAAATTAACACTAAACCATCCATAAGCTAACATAAAAATCAAAACAATAAAATCAACATCACCTCTGAATCAGGATGCAATAAAATAGAAAATGCAGCAAAATGTCTGTTGACTCTGTTCTTGTTTTGGTTTAACAAAAAACACTGGAAACATGTGCTTCTCAAATTATTCCAAATTACTAACATAAAACTCTATCATCACCAACTCAAATAGAAAAAATCAATTAAAACTCTTAAGCATGCATATCCATAGGGGAAAATTAGAAATTGCTCAAGTAACAATGGCAAGCTATATTTACTTGTAAAGAGATTGCATAGCATTTGCAAGTGATAGGAGTGTGCTTCTTGACTCATCATTCTTTGTTCCATTTTGAAGTTGCTTCAAGCTATGGAGTCTTGAAGACAAATAATCTCCAAGGTTTAGATGCTTTAGAAGTCGCCCTACACCAATGAATTGACAAGCTAATATCAAAACAAAGTTAACAATATCAAAAGAATGGGAGAAGTGAAACATGAAAGAACATCTTCTTGGAGGAGAAACTCAACACGGTTACATACGTCCAAACTGCTTCTCTACAGATTTGACCAGCACCTGAATCACACTGCTGGTTGGAATTTTCAACAGTTCAAAACAGTCATCTGCAATCATTATACTTCTAGGTTGGCGCAAACCAACAAATGGAATCTGGAGCAGTATATAAGCCACACGATGAAACACATTAGGATCCTTGGAAAATAATCCTGAAACAAGAGAAACCAATGCAAATTTCTTTGGTTACAAATGGAACAAAATAGACTACTATTTCGTCACTAACTTTAGAAGGTAAAAAAAAGGATAAGGATGCAATATCAAACACCCAAAATTCCACATAGAATCGAGAAATAGTATGTTAATTGTGTCCTCAACTCATCTCAATGGTGCATTAGCACCCTAAAAGCTTGCATCCCATGCAATGGCCTAACAAGTAGTAACTACATTCTAAGTTTACACCTTTAACACCAAAATAAAAAATAAGAACATATGAAAAACTTTTATGGTAGTTCAAAGCAAACAGCAGAGCACACATATTCAGTTGAATATGTAATATTTCAAGTGATAGAAATGCTTTGCATACCAACTGTGTCAAGGCTAGGGGAAACCGGAATAACACCCATATTAGAAACGGAACCGCAAGAAGGTCGGAAAGCTAAAATGCCACAGTATGCCCCAGGTATTCTCACTCCACCAACAGCGTCAACACCTGCAAATATCAAAAATAAATAAGAAAATATTCTGTGATCTTGTATGTTCCAGGAAAGGGGGAAAAGGAAATGGGTTTTATCACTGATTGTTTGAAAGATTGGTGCCTAAACCTAGATATCTTCATTTTTTTGCCAATACCAAGATGGGTGTACCTATTTTCCATAACTCACAAGATATGGATGTAGAATAAAGGTAACTGCAGGCATAAATTCTTTTTGCCAAAGGAAAAGTCATGCAAAATGTCAGATAACAACCCAATAGCTGAATCTACCACTTGTGCAGAGTAAGGTAGTAGAGAGAAGCATTTTATAAACAAATGAAAGAAGCAGAAACAGCAAACTGTTTGAATATGGCCAGATCATAGAGAAAATAAACTACAATAAACAAAAAAGAATGTGATGAAAATTTTCAGATCAGGTCATCAACTTTGATGTTTGAACTCTTCATCTACCCTTAGTATTTGTGCCTACCAACATATGGACACTTTAATGATGAGGAAACAAACAATGCAGGAAATAATTTTGAAGAAAATAAATTGAAGATAAATTTGAGATTTGCACATTCGCGATAAAAAGAATGAAATTAAAAAATATTTAAGATTGATGCATCCGCAATAAATCAGATATTTGATTTTTTCCATTTGGTGTTTAACATTTTCTATCTTGTTAATAAATAAGGAATTATTGCAATCCCTATTAAGAATTAGGATGTTTTCTTTATTTAGGATAATTTATTTCTGTGTTTCTTGTCAAGTCAAGTCTATAAAAGAAGTCCTCGATCATGTAATTAATTATTTTTGAATTAATACAATTTTCAATTTGAGTTTTATGTGTGAGAGTTTTTCCTCTAGGTGGGTTATCAATTTCTTTGCTTCATCAACTTCCTTCCAAGTTACCGGATGATTCAACGGTTCGATTTTGGTGTTGCATTATGAAAACTATAGGATAGCTAGCACCAACACCAAACCACTAGAGGATATAAGTTATATACCTTATATAATTTGTATAATTTAGATAACTTATATAATTAGAAAATAAATTACTTGGGATATAACTTATATAATTATAATTATATTTGTGGTTAGGGATCCAAATTAGGATCCTTAATTGTGTGAATGTGCGACAACAAAATCGTGCATGCCATTGAGTAAAACTTTAACAACCCTTGATGCCCAAACTGACGCCAAGAAAAGAGGCAAAGGATGATGAGAAGACACTTGAACACTATCGAATCTTAGTTTGCTTGCCACTTGCTCCCACGATCTCTCTTTCTCTTGATGTCGTGGAAAACGAAATATGAAGAAGAAGCCTTATTGAGGTTGCAGACCTCTCGTGCGACTTTGCTGATGTCGCGATATCCCTCACCGACCTTCATCGTCACAATAACCAAAGTATCGAAGTCATTTTGAGTGTCAATCGAATCAACTGACAAGCAGAACACTAAATTTTATTCATGCCGACTGGAACAGTTTGGCATTTAAAACCTTAGTCTATCTTATACATTTATGTATATCTTTTAGCTACTTGTCTTGTACTTGTTTGGCATCTGCCATCTACCTAGTATTTTATAATGTCCATTTGCACCTCTTCAGTTTGTTCCTTTTTGGTATCTCTACAGCCTCCCATGTCTTTCTTTACCCCATTTTCAAATCTGAATTTGATGCTTGAACTGATCTTGATTCAAGAAGTAAATTTGTCTTTCTTAAGTAGACCTAAAAGAACCTTCAATATAAACATCACCATCACCCATAACAGCTTGTGATATATTGTCTGTATAAGGTCAGCTCAAGAGGTGCAGGTTCTGAGTATCAAGGCTGCTTCAGTTCAAGTTCAAGTTGGAATTACTGTTTGGATTCGAGTTCAGTTGTAGTCTGACATCGATTAGCTGTGGGCTGATAAGGTTCTATTGTGGTGGGTAACTCGAGAAGAAAATATTTATATTCCACTAACGACACTGGCACTGGGCCTGTTAACCAATTATACAATGAGCCAACCACTAAGTCTATTAATTGATTTGTGTAAGATAATAATACTTCATCATCATCACAGTGAATCCTTACTAAAGAATAGCGAAAAACATAGATAAACTACACAGCTATTAGTAGTTTGTTTGATCTTTTTCAGTCGTGTGAAAAACTTAGTTATAAAATTGCAAGAAAAAATTGAAACATAAGAGGTAGTCTAAGGACATTTTGTATAAAACTTCAACAGCTCTTTTGCAAGAAAAAAAATAGAAGATATAGAAAGCTCACCCAGGGAAAATTCTACCAAGCCACTAGCAACAGCTACAGCTGACCCACTTGAACATCCTCCTGGCACTCGCTCAGGTGCTGAAGGATTCTCAGGTGTATCATAATGATTGTTTTCGCCACTTATACTGGAAAAGGTCACAATAGCATTAGCTAGTAATGACTATAGTGAAGGCAGAACCTTCGAGAGGATGAAAACGATGGACTAGAAGTCTTTATGTAAACATTATTTGTAAATACGAAAAACTATTGAAATGGCAAATATATTCGATGTAGCATGACCGGCAACACAAATAGAACGTATATGAGGAAATACCAACAAGGTTTGTAAAGGCCAACTTTCTTACCCATATGCTAACTCATCAATGACAGTTTTTCCAACACAAGTGGCGCCACCATCCACAAGAGCCAAAATGATAGGAGATGTTCTCAGTGCAGATTCATGCGTCCTTACCCAGTCGGGGTGCCCAAACCCAGTCACATATCCTTCAATATCAAATCTGTTAATTCAACAAATAGTCAGAATCTCACCAAATTTGTAATTGGATCTAGAATTTTGGAGAAAGCACATCTAGCTATGGTTCAGAGAAAAATAACTTTCTTTTTATAAGATAAGAGTGTCCATAAACTTAAATTGCCATTGCTAAATTAAAAGCACTCTCTATCTGAAAATTGAACCACAAATCCAAGAAAAATAGGGTTAACATTTTACAGAAATAATTTCAAAGTGAGAAGGTCAAATATCTGAAAGGTGAAATAGGATATATGTAACGTATGCCACTTGAAAATTTGTTCAGTGCATCAGGCAAAAACTGAAAAGCACCATCTCAAACCTAGATGAAAAGCATTAATGTTGTGTTGGGTATAACAGGCAACATCAATATTGCCTAAACTTATGTACATGAAAATTAACTTAGCTGACCACAAACACCTGGGACAACATAGTTTGATAACGACGATGTATTATAAAAAACCACAAAAGAGAATTTCTCTGCTGGAAATTTGGTCTACCGCCTGCTGGAATTGCTTTCAATCAATCTCTCCCACAGACTCTCGATACTTCAAATGCCATCTGCCACTGGCTCTCTACACTATTTCATACGGCAGTAATTACACAGTTTCACTTTACTATTTGATGTCGCAATAATCATACAGGATCTCTATACTATTCGACATCCAGTCTCGAAGAAAACGCATAATTCGCTGGGTCATAAAAAAAGCCTAAAACGGATATAAAGGGTATTTCTCCGCGACCTACATCACGAGATTCCACACAGGGAAATTAGAACAAGAAGACAACTACTAAGAAAAGGGCAGCGAATGAATCCAAGGCTCACGCGTCGGCAACGGCGAAGGTGAGGCCGGTCAACGGGTGGGGGGCTTTGGGAGGTGGCGGCGGCGGAGGCGGGAGAACCTGGAGACGCTGGACGAAGGCTCCGAAGTCCTCCTTCGTGACGTGCCGCCGGAGGCGCCGCGTCATAAGTAATATGCCGGCGAGGCCCACCCCGAGCAACACGAAGATGTTGGACGGAGGAAAGGCGGAGGAGGACGGCGCCATGCCTTCTACTTCTGCTCCTCCGTCCCGTTGGCGATTGGCAGATCGGGAGCAACCGGCAGGGAGGCTGCAGAAGTGGGATGGAATGGAACGGAGAAGGAGATAATACCAGAACGGCGCTTGCTTTTATATATATATATATATATTTATTTATTCCCCTATTTTTCTCCGTCTCGGTAATTAAAATAGCACAAACACAAATCAGGAATGTATAGTTAGGAGGTTACGTGGATTCCCGTTTGAAGCATAGATCACTATTTCCCTTTTTATTTTGAAAAATGGGGAAAATATATAAGGGCAAAAATAAAAAAGCACCGCAAATTAAAACAATAGTGAAATCGACGTCTCTTTTTGAAGAAAAATAAAAGAAAATAAAAAAAAAACACTTCATCGTATATTTTATCTTCGTAATATCTTTTATTCAATATTATTATAATAATTACTGAGAGAAGTTATTAATAACTACTACAGTAATATTATTTATTTCCAACATTATTAAAACAATTATGATTAACGATTACAATACGAAAAAAATCTTAGGTAAAAGATCATTGTATGAGATCACTCTAAAAAATATTTTTATGAAATCACTTTAGAAAAATTATTAAGATGATAATTTTATTTTTTACTTTAATATAATATGAAAAGGTTATTTTATAATTATTATAATATATAAGATCTAATATAATAATATTGTAATAGTAACTAAGTAGCTATTATAACTATTATAAAATGCAGAAGCTATCAAATAATTATTACGTTGTTATTTTTTTCAATATTATTGAAATAGCATGACCAACTATTACAATATATAAAAAGTTATTTTATAACTGTTATAATATGTAACATCTAATATAATATTATTTTAGTATTATAATCGTATCTATCTTTGTGGATCTACATAGACATCATTTATAGACACAATAAATCTAAAAAACGAGACCGAAATCATGAAGAAAGAACACTTACTGTTGTTGACAAACAAGTGTTCCGCCTTTAGTTTCTCAAAAACAGTCCGGATGTGAAGTTTTGATGTTAAGTTTGGATATGTTAAGTTTAAATGTTGAGTTTAGTTTTGATTTGAATAAAATTTATTTTCGTTTAAACCTAGAGGCGACTCCTCTTTGTTAGCGAATCCCCTTCTTCCTACACTTTTTCTGCAACCTCTATTCAAAAGTCACATCTGGAGATTTTCTCCCCTGCGCCATTTGGTATCAGAGCCTTAGATCTATGGATGATCATTGTGGTCATGATCGTAGTTGTGAAAGACAGGTTCCGGCTGAGGAAGTCTCGCACCAGGATCGAAGTGTACCGTACAAGCTCATTGAAGATCTACAGAGATAAGTCACGGAGTTATTCCAGCGTCTAGCGGCGCAAGATCTTGAATATCGTGAGGAACGTAGTCGAGGTTGTGATAGGCAGGTTCCGGCTGAGGAAGCCTCACACTGTGATCATCGTGCCCGATATCTTAAAGATACTATCTTGAACTCGAGGACGAATTCTTTTCAACTCGGGGTGTCTGATGCAGGAGCATCCAACAATACAACTAATTTATGTCATCTGATACGCTTATGTTCCCCTTTGAGTTGTAACGAGAAGAAAACGAGGCTATCAAACTCCCTTTTGGGCATTGAAGAAGGAAAATTGAGACTACCGACAAGGAAGATGACCAATCTGTGGCCTATTAACGCGGTTGCACTCTATTCAAAGTATGGACGAGGCGAAATCGACTTTCTAGTCGTCGTCGAAATTCTAGATTTAGTCTTTTAACCTTTTCTTTTATTTGTTTTAAATTTTTAGGATTAGTTTTGTTTTCTAAAGGTTAATTTAGATTTTATCTTTTTTTTTAGAATTAGTTTTCTTTTCTAAAAGTTAATTTAGATTTTATCTTTTTATTAGAATTAGTTTTATTTTATTTTTTCTTTTTCTGTTGCGACATTTTCTTATTTCTTAGGTTATTTAAACAAGGGTTAGTGCTCTTGTAAAAATATGTTAAGTTTGGATGATAAGTTTGTTTTTGATTTGAATACAATTTATTTTCGTTTAAACCTAGAGGCGATTCCTCTTCGTTGGCGAATCCCTTTCTTCCTACGCTTTCTCTGTAATCTCTATTCAAAAGTCGCACTCGGAGATTTCTCCCCTGCGCCATCGGCATTGTAGTGTGTTTAGAGCTTTGTAGTTAATTTGTGCCTTCTTCTTCATGTTCTAATTCCATTTCTCCGGATCTAGTTGTTTTCTAAGGTTGTCCACCAGTGTTGTAATCCTTTCTTGATACTGAACTACATCTTGATGTCGATTTTGAGAAAGCATTTCATCCGCCGTTTCCAATAGCTGAAATTATCTCCATTAAAGAGAGATGGGCAGACGGTGCTATACCCTTCTTGATGAGACGTCGACATTCTTGCAAAAATATAAACACTAAAAATTTTCCAAGACTTTATCTTGTGTAAGTAGTGCAATAGAAAGAGATAATGACAAGGTAAATAGAACAAAAATTTATAGAGAAAGAAATAAAGAAAGTTTTTTGCTCACTTGGTGGTGCACCAAATCTGAGCACCCCTAGCTCTAATACCAATTGTTGGATTGAAAGAGAAGAGAAAAGGGGGATGAATCTCGTATTTTAAAAACTTTTCTTTTCTTTTTGTAAATCAAATCAAATCAAATCAAAGTTTCAATGGAAAATAAAAAGTAGTAACTCGGTCGGTTACTTGGTTCATAGTCCGATGACTACTACTCCAAGGTCCACGATCATTTGGATCATTTCAACTGGGCAATTCACTAATCTTCTCCTTCTGAGAAACTCTCTAAGGCGGAGAAAGCTTTATATAGATGGTATAGCGAATAGCACAATTTGTTACTCTCTACAAATGAAATATGCACAAAATAAAGTTACCAACAACTTAGTAATCACAATTTGGCATAGGTTGTTGGTCGTCGATGAAGCACAGATGGATGAAGCTTGATCGCAGAGCATAACCATGGATTTTGAACTTTGAATGAGAGAATTGATTCTGAACCTTAGATCTCGAGGCTTCTTTTATAGGCTTCATTCTGTCGACTAGAAACTATTCAGTCGACTAAACCATTTAGTGGACTGAACCTCTATCAGGCAACTGGTCCCGCTTCATGCCTTGCTTGCTCCGATTTGATCTAATTGATCCCGTGAAATCTGCTATTCGGGTCGACTGAAACACCCTGTCCAGTTGATAGACCCAAGGGTTTCCTTTACTATTCGATTTGATCATATCTGTTTTGCACTTTTCATATTTGTTCGGTCAACTGATCCTCTTGATTAGTCTACTAAACTTCTGTTTCCTTCTTTGCTAGATCTTGATCTTATATGTGCCTATCTACTAGGATCGGTCGACTGAACCATTATGTTCGATCGACCGAACACCTTGATCAACAAGATCTTTGTTTTTCTATAAAATAAAGTTAGCATAGTAATAATAATGATCCTGCAAAATAGAATTAGATAATAGATAATATGCATGAGTTATTTAGACAGTTAAGACTATCTGATCATAACTTAAAAACCTTAGTTGGTTTATCAGTTGGATCAATGCCTAAGGATTGTCACAACTGGGACACGTCCTCACTATTCTTCTTTTCAGAAGAACCACTCCACTCTAGGATCTTACCTCAACTTACCACTGGCCAAACATCCATTGGGACTTCCTCTGCTCAGCTTCTGATCACTTGACCCCCAAGACTTTCTTCTGACTCGATATCCGATCCTTGCTGACCCATCGAGTCTATCTTGCTAGATGTCCGATCCACTAACCCATCTAGACTTCCATGACTGGTGTCTTTGATTTGCCAGGACTTCCATTACCTAGTATCTAGTCCAGCTGACCTACTAGGACTTTCCAGGTTGAGCTGCTTGCCCACTTGATCAATCAATTATATCACAATAAGACTTAACTTTGAATCTTTGTCAACATCAAAACATAGGTTCGATTATGGTGCTCCCTTTACCAACACTCTATCCGCTCCTTCTAATAGTTGAAATTATTGGCATTGAATAGTGGTGGGTGAGCCGTGTTGTACCCTTCCTGATGAACCATTATTTTCTTGCGAAGATAAAACTAAAAATTGTTCCAAGACCATTTTAAGATCTTGGGTAAGTAGTTCGATAGAAGTGAAGAATAGTAAGAAACTCAAAATTCATTTTAAGAAAAGAGAATTTTTTTGAAAGACTCGAAAGGTGGTTAAACCGATTTAGAGCAACCTAACTTTGATACTAATTGTAGGTTCGGAAAGCATGTTCATGCGTAAATAAAAATTATCTTTAAAATCAGAACACATCGAAAATAAAAAACACAAAGAAATATGACGCAATTAGTTACTTGTTTCGCAGGCCTTAAGACTACTACTCCAAGGCCTACAATCCAACCGTGAATCATTTACGAGTAGACAATCAACTAATCTTCTCCTTCCGAAAATCTCTCTGAGGCTGACAAAGCCTCTTACAATTTGAGAGAGTATAGTAACACTTTACTATACCTGTAAATGAAATGTAGTAATTAAAATATTACTGACAACAATAAAGTATAGAGCTTCTGCATTGGCTGTGAGAGAGATTCAGTGTGTAGACCGCAGAACTTGCACGAACAAATGAACAAATGAAATAATTGAAGAATGTATGTTGTTTTGAGCTTGGCCATCAAGGTACTTTTATAATCTTTTATCATTCGATTGATCAACATTGTCGGTCGACTGATCCAAATTCGATCTCGCCAATTTAGCGTTTGATTTCTGCCTTTATTGGTCAATTGATCCTTCTGTTCGATCGAATGAACTGTGTTTTTCGGGTTCACGTCTAGGTTCACGATCAAATTAGATTGGATCTCCGCGATATCTGCCTGATCGATCAATTGATCCTCCAACTTCCTTTTGTGATCAGATCAGAGCGCGATCAGTCCGCTAATTAAATCAAGATTCGATCGACTGATACACCTTATCGATCGACCGATCTTAACTTTTCCTTTTTTACAATCAGATCGTATCCATCTTGACCTTATCTCTTATGACGGGTCGACCGAACCTCCTTATCCAGTCGACTAAAAACTATTTTCTACAAAATAAAGTTAGCACAACAACAATAATAATAGACCCGTAAAACAGAGTTAGTAACATAAAATAGTGAAATAATGCATACTCTATTTTGACAGTAAGAACTGTTTGATCTCAACTTTGAAACCTTTGGTTTCTTAGTTAGATCAACGCCTAACTTTATCAAACATTAGCATGCATCCTCACTCCTTTACAGAAGGTCTCTCTAGGACTTATTTTACTTACCTTCCAAACATTTGATCCAACTGACCTGTTTGTACTTCCTTTACTTAGTGTTCAATAGATCCACCAGGGCTTTTCTTACTTAATGTCTAGTCTAGTTGTCCCATCAAGTGTGTTCTGCAAGATCCATCTAGTCTTTCTCTGCCTAGTGTTTGGTCCTTCTAATCCACTAAGACTGCTACCTAGTGTCTGATCCTCTTGATCCACAAGGACATTCCATGTCAAGTGTACTACCACTCATATCAGATGCATAATGTCTAACTTTAAACCATTTACAGACATCAAAATACAAGTTCGATTATCGGTGTTGCTTGCACCAACATTAGTAAGGCAATAACAAAAACCCAATCCGAGTTGTAGATAGGTAGAACGCCTATTATTAGGCATCTACATTTCTAGGGTTGTCCAGCTAAGGCTACCCCATATAGGCCTAATGAAAGAAAATTGGACTCAATAACCATTAACTGTCATTTTGTATGATACTTTGAAAAGTCAAGGGACTACAAGTTTTTCAATCCCTTGAGTAAAACCTTTTTTGAGACAGGAATGTCAAATTCATTGAGGAATGTGAGAGCAATAAAGTTAGGGAATATTATTTGAGAAAAATATTAGTGATCCTAATATGATAACTATTAATGCAGCTGATAGTGAAATGATGACTATTCTATATACAGTTGAAGTTGCATAGCCGACAGGGATAGTGGACCACAATATTCCCATATCACCTCCAATGGAGGGCACATCAACTCAAAAAGAGGGATTCCATTCTACAGTTGAGCATAACTCCCAACACCTCAAGATATAGTATCGCTAAGGAGATCCATTAGGGAAAGAAGATCTACAATGTCACATGACTATATATATCTACAAGAGCATGAGTTTGACATTGGGTTGGAAGATGATCCCACATCTTTCCAAGAAGTCAAACAATACTCTCATCTAAAAAAATGGATCAAAGCCATGAGAGAAGAGATGAAGTCTATGACCGACAATGACGTTTGAAAACTTGTCGAATTGCCTGAAGGTGTGAAACTTGTTAATTGTAAATGGATATTTAAAATTAAACGATATTCACATGGCAATGTTGAAAAGTATAAGGCTCACCTTGTCGCCAAGGGATTCACTCAAAAAGAGGATATTGATTACACGGAGACTTTTTCATTAGTTTCAATGAAAAATTTTCTTATGATAATTATGACACTTGTAGCTCATTATGACCTAGAACTACATCAAATGAATGTTAAGACTGTATTTCTCAATGAAAATATTGAAGAAACTATATACATGGTACAACCGAAGAACTTTGAGTCGGGAGATTCAAAGTACCTAGTGTGTAAATTAAGGAAGTCCGTTTATGGTTTAAAGCATACATCTCGTCAATGGTATAGGAAATTTGATCAAGTGATTTTTGATACGATTTTAAGAAGAATCCAGTTGATCAATGTTTGTATATCATGTTCAATGGAAACAAGTTTATTATACTTTATTTGTATGTGGATGATAGTTTGCTAGTAAGTAATGATAAGAGTATGTTGCTAGAAACCAAGTTATTTCTATCAGGTGAATTTGAAATAAAGGATCTTGGTGATACATCCTTTTTCTTAATCATACAGATTGTTCGTGATCGTTCAAGGTGCACACTTGGACTATCGCAAAAACTTATAAAGAAAAGGTGGTTATTTGATATGACATGCAGAATTGTACTCCCTGCGACACATCTATGTCAAAGGGTGATAGACTTAGCTTGCAGCAATGTCCACACCATGAACTTGAAAAAAGGAAATGCAACAACTCCCTTTGCATCGGTAGTAAGGAGTTTAATGTATACTCAAGTATATACGAATCCGGATTTTGCATACATTGTGGGGATGTTAGGCAGATATTTGAGTAACTCTGGACAAGAGCATTGGAAAGTTATAAAGAGAATTATGCGGTATTTGCAAAGAACTAAGGATTACATGCTCATGTATCGAAAATTAGGTCATCTGGAGATCATTAAATATGCAAACTCTAATTTTGCTGGATGCTTAAACAGTAGGAGGTCTACCTCAGGTTATGTCTTCATGTTGACAGAAGGGGTTATATCATAGAAAAATGTCAAATAGATGCTAATAGCTATTTTTATTACGGAGACAGAATTTATAGTCTGCTATGAAACTTCCAACCAAGGGATATGGATGCAGAACCTTATCACAGGATTATAGATCATTGGGGGTAGTGACACGTCATTTAGTATCAATTATGATAATAAAACTACAGAATTATATTTCAAGAATAACCACAGTTCGTCATTGTCTAAACACATCTACATAAAGTTTCTAGTGGTTAAAGAAAGAGTTCAGAGTGGTCAAATAATGATAGAGCATATAAGGACATTCCGTTCACTAAAGGCTTGTCACCCAAGGTGTTTCATTAACATGTGCTGAATATGGAGGTTCTTCCTATTGACGAAGTACCCATTTGATAGAAATCTATATTTTGGTGTAATGCTCTATATATTAATGAACAAATATATTTTTGACTTATACTAAAGTTTTATATATGTATAAAGTTTTGACTCTCTAATATAAAGACATCATAATTTACTATTGATTCATACCCTATTTTGGATCATAAAGAGTACTTATTGAGAATGAGCACGTACAAATTATATTCCGTGTCATTTTCATACTACACATTCATATTTAATTTTTGTCGTTAATTAAATTAGTATTGTTATTATTATTGAGTCTTGTTATAGTTATAGTAACTCTAACTTTCCTGTACTAATAAAATTAATAGACCAGATTTTTTAAAATAGTATTTAACCCATAAAATTTTGTCATGTTGAGCTCAACTAAGGTGTTGTGTGGTGAATACGATATCATGTATAGCCCAAGTAGGAGATTGAAGGATTAAGTCTCTATTTGGTGGGCTAATACGCGATTAACAACACACACAACAATTGTCATTAAGGAATTACGTCTCCATTTGATGCTTGAAGGAGGGTTTAAGCTATTGGATGTGGGTTAAATGAGTACATTCAGTAACTCGGTTCATTAACACCTATAGATTGTTAATGAACGGGTTACGAGCTGTATGTGAATGGTCCCTACAAGATGGGCCAAGGTATATAAGGAGTGAAGCTTCATTCAATTCGGTATCTTGCTGAATTGAGCTTTTCCTCCTGCCTCCTCTCTTCACTATGGTTGTTGTCCGATCCCTGCAGAAGGTCATTCCCCTGTGCTTGCATGACTTTGGACTCAAGTCAGCATTCAAATTGCCATTGTTTTGATATGCAATGTAGCCTTAATGTTGATGATAACTAGATCTTATATACATAATTCAGATTATTTTGGATGTATCGTAATGTTTTCACATAACTTATTTTTCATCTTTGACTCCATCACCTTACAGCTCCCAGGAATGATACAAGAATTTTGTATAGCCTATGCAAAATCAACTGTGCAGTAGGCCAAATGAGGACAACTTAAGAAGATGGTGTAGCAGATATCATGCTAAAAAACATTTAAAAAAAAAGGTTGAAAGAAGGTTGACTTTGAAAATAAAATAGAAAGGCAGTTGATTAAAAGTCAAATGTCGATCCAGTATGAAATTTAGATAACCAAAATTCTGATCGACTTAGGTTGTTCCCAGATCATCAAACAAGTCGATCCCTTGACCCCACACGGTCAACTAAACTAATTTAACCCGCAAAACTAAGATGCATTCAAATCTAGGAGATGAAGTCAAGTCAATTGTTTTCTAACTTCTAAATCAAACATTCAGACTTGTCCTCTTTATTAGTCTTGCTATATCGTGAGTTGCATGCACAATGATTTTCACACTTATTTAATGCTGGTCATAAATTGTTCTAATAATATTTGACAAGTTTTGATTAAGTTGAACTAAGTTTGATCAAATTTATTCTAATAATATTTGACAAGTTTTGATTAAATTGAACTAATTTTGATCAAATTGAAGTAATTTTAATTAATATTTGAGTAATTTTAACTAATATTAAAATAATTTTGACTATAATTTCTTAGTAATTTTGAGTATGTTAGAGTAATTTTGATTAAAATTGCTACAACAATTTGAAGAAAAAGAGTATTTTCAAAATATGAGGTGCCCTTTTGATTTTATTTTTATTTTTTAAAATGAGGCACTCTTAAGATGACAATGAATAAAAAATCTATATTCCAAATAAACAATAAATAAAATTAGAAAAATATGGAATATTAGAAAAGCCAATGAGTATAACAATATTACTTCATAGCTAAAGGAAGATATTACATTTAATAAATAATAATAAGCCTAATAATATGAGCATATAATAATATCAAATTAATAAATATCAAGGGATAATTCTAAAAATAGAAAAAAGATAATAGCTTTAAATAGGTTAGAATAATAAATTTAGATAATAATATAAAATAAATAAATATGAACAAAATAAGATTAAAAATTAAAAAAAATAATATTGTGTTGTTAATGGTATTATAATAAAATAAGACATTAAGTAGGTATGTTTGGGTGTTGTGGTTTGGGCTAGTCGACTAATGACTCGGACTATTTAGCAAACAGTTAGAATGTTTTACAGTCAATTGTCCACTTGATTGATGTTAGGTTTAGTGATATACTGCTACAACGACTATAGATTAGTTGAGTGATGGTTAACCAACAGTTTATTAATGTTTGCCATCTCATCATAATGGCAAGAAGAGTTTGAATCTGAGAAGAAGGCTGTCAAGAAGAAGAAAGTATAGAGGTGCTCTCGGAAGTGATCCACCTACAAATCATAAAAGTAGAGTATGAGTCCTAAGAAGGATGACCAAACCATATTAAATATCTGACTTTTTAATTTGTTTGCCATTATTTTGTGTTATAATTTTTGCTGCATTATCTTTTAAAACACTAACTCGGATGAAAGTGATATTTGTTAGTACAATTGACCTCTGGTCAAGGTTGATCAGGTTGATCAAATTTGAGTTGACTCGAGTTAAGTTTCGATGTTTAATCAATATATTTGTTAACTAGAGTGAAGAGTCAAGTAGATAAGGTTGATCGGATAGTTGAAGGTAGAGTTAGCAAAACAAATGCTAATCAAATGTTTTAATCAATATTGTTTGTTTAATAAATATGTTTGTTTCATCAAAACAAATGATTTTGTGAAGTCCAATGATGGAGAAAGCTAATGACAAGTCATGTGCATTTTGCTCATAGATCATAGTTGGAAATTGATTTTGAAAATGCTTTCAAAAATATTTTGAAAAATCTTGGTGAAGTCTATTTGTTGATAGGAATTACTATTGATTAGTTAAATACAAAGTTAGAGTGAAACATTGAAATTTTTAATAATTTCTAATTTTGTATCATTCTTTGAAAATAAGACATATTTTCATAGAAAACTATTTTTTCCCTAATAGTCTTTGATATAAATAATGTTACGTAAAATTTCATGATTTTTCAATAATCGTAGAATTACTTGCGATTTTCTAAAATTCGGTCTGAAAACGAATTGAAAAATCAGAAATACCAATCGATTGGACACTATTACCAATCGACTGGTATGTGCGTTAATCGATTGGAAACTACCACCAATCGATTGGAATATGCTGGAATTGATTGGTAGCTGATATTAATCAATTGACCTCTACTGTTTTAACTGAAATGAGTTTATTTCATCCGATTAAGTTGCATTTAGGTAAATTTAACTATTCCTAACCCCATGAAATGATTGGACAAGTATTTAAGGGCAATTTTCTTGATGAAAATCTGAAACAAATGGTTAAAGGGACTAATTTGGAGTTAAGAAGGAGGTTTAGATTCAAGATTATATTTTTAACCTCAAAACTTTAATTTTGGGATTTTCTAAAAGTTTAGGAACTCAAAATCATTGTTGGTGCAATAATAAAAGTTGGAGCATGTTTTGAGAGGGAGGACCACCTTAAAGGCATGATTTGGGTAAGAAAAGAGTAATGTCGAAGGATAATGGTAAAATGCTCAAGGTTGAGCATTAGTGTCATGCCCCGGAGGTATACTTGCCCGTCGAGATAGACGATACCCCCTTGTGACAATTTTAGATACAACATGATATGAGTCAACAAAACTCATCCAACCACAACCACGCAGTGTAATATAATACCCCCCAGGATATACACAATCACGTAGTATAATAAAATACCCCACCAGGGTATATACAACCACGCAGTATAAGACAATACCCCACTGGGGTAAACACAATGATATAAAAACAAAAGAAGGGGATCCATCCCACCATGAAACCAAAAACTTGACTGCATACCAGTATGACTTAAAACACCACGTACATAACCAGAGTAAACCAAAAAGACCTAATACAAGTCAATTATTACAATGCAAGTTCAATCAGCAAATGCAGAAGCAAAACAACCCAAAATAAAAAGGAATAAACCAATACTCGATGTGAATGGGACAACATGGATAGAATCCTCCTAACGACCCAATCAACATATACCTGCTATCTTGGAGATAAAATGAAAGCAAGGGGTAGTGAGTACAAAAGAAATACTCAGCGGATATAAAAAGATAGTGCATGATCAATATAGTGTAACGAGATTCAAAGGTATACAGTCTCAAAGGAAAATACTCATCAACTGGAAGCTAACACATGTATGCTCTTACTACACAATCACCCTACCCAACTGCATAAGTATGAGTAGTGCCACTAATAATCAACATGAGTACAACATCTCACATGCATATACCAGTACAAGTAACAGAAATAAGTCAACATATGTGAGAGCAATGCTCCACAACAGAGTATACAAATGACCAATACACCTAGCTCGTTAACTATGAATTGCGTGAGAAACACTTTACCATGACTGGTCTCATGGGCAGTCCGAAATATCAGGGTCCCTGTATGCATAAGAAACTCTTTACCACAACTGGACTCGTGGGCAGACAGGAGGTATCTATCTAGCTATGGGCTACATGAGAAACACTCTACTACGACTGGTCTCGTGGGTAGCCCAGAGTACACAATCCCTATCTGGGAGAGGAAATCTGAACTCATCCATAGACCGGATGCATACAGTCAAGCAATAAGCAAGTAATAGCATGACTACGACTAGCTCACACCTCGAAGGGAGCCATAATTGATAGCATACATGCATCTCAATGATGCTACAACTAGTTCACACCCGAAGGGAGCTATAATAAATAGCATGAATGAAACACTATGACGCTACGACTAGCTCACACCCGAAGGGAGCCACAATCGATAGCATACATGCAACACTGTGACGCTACGACTATCTCACACCCGAAGAGAGTCATAATCGATAGTATACATGTGTCTCCATGTTGAGTAGGATACAACTAATCCTACCATCGTACATGTCTATCTATGCAATGTACATCATCACATCTAATCAAGATAAATCAATTATAATACACATCACACACGTGATTATAACAACCAATCAGAGATGAGCTATAACCTCTAATATGTCATATCACCTACAATACACATCACTCACGTGTTCACATATGCATACCATGATGTTAAACAAGTAAGGTACACGTCACACACGTGTTCACATATACAAAACATAAATGTATGTAATGATACACAGGATAAATATCCTAAACACTCGTCACACACGTACTTACAACTACATGGCATGAATACACAGAGAACTAGCATATTAACATAAAAACACGTCACACATGTGTCTAACAACTACATGGCATGAGTATACATGGAACTAGCATATGAACATAAGTACACGCCACACGCGTGTCTAACCACTAGATAAATACACAACACATAAGTATGTTCCTATCATGCACACCACACACGTATACACACTACAAGATAAAAAAACAAAAGAGACTGCATGGATATAAACAGATCAACTCCAAGTTCAAGCAATAGGTATCAAACTTATGTAGCATGTGAATAGAATCAAGGTAAATACAGCTACCTATTCAAAGTAACAAATCATGCACTAAGATCAATATAT
>JBBUKS010394621.1:0-19066 GCA_038050645.1 Hedychium gardnerianum
TTGTTATTCCGAAAGTGCATGTTAGTGTCTTCTCCTAGGGCCTTATCAGCGGAGATTTTTTCACATTTTTAATCAAGAAACCTCCGGTCGATTTTGACGGGTTATAAGCCCGGACTCTAAAATATATTCAAGTGGAAGAAGCTCAAACCGCTAGGGAAGTCTAGACTTTGGTTGCTACCCGTATTTCGGCAAATCGAAAAGCTCCTCTTCCTCCCCTGAGAAATCAGGAGCGTCCTAACTGCAGGGATGACAAAATTATACAAACGGTGGACTTCGCCTCTTCTCGAATTCCCAAACCAAGTCGAGAGTTTCCCTCCAAGGACCCATATTGTGATTTTCACCAATCGAGTACTCACTCGACTCGAGAATGTCAACAATACGCTCGGGAATTACGACGAGTGACCGATTATCGAAAGGCTCCTGGGAAGCGACCAAGCCGGAGGGGATCCCCCACACCCTATCGTCATCCTCACCATCTTGGCGGAGATGCTGCTCCAGACTGCCATACAGATAAACGATCTCCTTCGCCTAGGAGGGAACCTCGATCCTCATTCCAATCTCAACAAGAAGCAGATCAGAAAAAGAGAAAAATAAAGGCAAAGGTAAGATGGATCTCCGAGGAACCATTCACATGATTTTAGGGGGATCAACGAACGAGGATTCCACACGAGCCCGAAAGGCCCACGGTCGGAGACTGGAAAGCTATGGATTAAGCACCAGTCGAGGAAGCTGGAAAGGCTCGGCCATCAGCATTGGGCCCGAGGATTTAAAAGGAGTCAAAACTTTTCGTGATAACGCCCTAGTAATCGAAGCCCGGATCACTAACTATATGGTGAAAAGGGTGTTTGTTGACACGAGTAGTTCCGTCAACATAATCTTCAAGCGAGTTTTTGACCAATTGCAACTTGTAGAAGAGGACTTGCATCCCGTGAACACTTCTATATAGTTTATGAAGTATGAAGTACAACCAATGCGCCAAATCATTCATTCTCTCTCTCTTGAGGGAAAACCTATGATAAAGACAAGGTGCATATGCTTCTTCATCGTAAATATAATTTTCGCTTACAATGTTATACTGGGAAGTCTACCCTGAGCGCATTTCAAGAGGTGGTATTTACTTTCTACCAAAAGCTTAAATTTTTGGTGGAAGACCAGATTGGAGAAGTAAGGGGGAACAATTAGCAGCTAGAAAATGTTATGTCAACGTAATCAAAATTGATTCACGCAAAATCCCGCGAATTCAAGAAGTCTCTGTACAAGCCGTCCAAGAAGTACCCCATCTCGCCCTACGGAAGGCAAAGAAGATATGCAAATTTCCCCCCTCTTATCGGAGGGAATTACCCGAGTAGACGCCGATCTTTGTTCGGAGCTGAAAAAAGAGTGTGTCTCTCACGCACTGATGATGTCTTTGCTTGGTCCGCCAAGGAGGTCACAAGTATCTCCCCAATAGTGATGGCTCATCAATTGAACATACTCCCTAATGCCCGGCCTATCCGACACAAGAAACAAAACTTTTCATCCGAACAAAATCAAGTAATTCAGGCGGAGATTAAAAGATTGCAAGAAGCCGAGCACATTTGGGAAGTCCAATTCCCGACTTGGATGACCAACGTGGTGTTGGTGTCCAAACCTGGGGTCAAGTGGAGGATCTGCATTAACTTCCAGAATCTTAATAAGGTTTGCCCAAAAGACTGTTATCCCCTGCCTCGCATTGATCAGCTAGTGAATTTGAGTTCCGGCTGTGAGTTCATATGTATGCTAGATGTCTGCCAAAGGTATCATCAAATTCCTTTAGCTTTGAAAATCAAGAAAAGGTTAGCCTCATCACCTCCGCTGGAATCTTTTGCTACACTATCATGCCACTTGGACTAAAGAACGCAGGAGCTACCTACCAACGGCTCATGAATCGAGTATTTAAGCATCAAATCGGGAGGAACATCGAGGTATACGCAGATAATATCTTGATCAAGACCGCTCGGACCAAAACTTTAATATCAGACATTGAAGAGACATGTGACATGCTGAGGCAATACGAGTTGAAACTCAACACAAACAAATGTCTATTCGGAGTTAAAAGCGAAAAATTTCTTAGATACATTGTGACCAGGAGAGGGATTGAGGCTAATCCCGAAAACATCCAAGCCCTCCAAAGATACCACTCCCTTGCAATCTTAAAGAGGTACAACGGTTAGTGGGTCGCATCACGGCATTGTCTCGATTCATTTTCTGATCAACCGATCGGAGTCTTCTCTTCTTCAAAGTGCTAAAGAAGGCTTCCAAGTTTGAATGGGATGAAAACTACGACAAAACCTTTAGGGAGTTCAAGCAATACTTGTCGCACTTGTCATTCCTCACCAAACCGATAGCCAACGAAATGTTGTGAGTATATCTGTCCGTCTCGAGAGGAGCTATCGCCATAGTATTGCTCCATCAGGAGGACAGCGTACAACATCCCATATACTCCTTCAGTCATTTGTTAAAGGACGCAGAAAGTAGGAATACCAACCTAGAGAAATTAGCTTTTGCACTTACTCTCGCAGCTCGTAGGTTGAGGCGTTATTTTTTGTCTCATCCAATTATGGTTCTCACCAACAGTGATTTAGGACAGGTATTAACAAACCTGGAAGCCTCCGGTAGATTGATTAAGTGGACTACTAAATTAAGCGAGTATAACCTTCAGTATCAGCCCAGGATTGCCATCAAAGCATAAGCCCTAACAGACTTCCTTGTCGAAGTCCCAGAGTCAGAAGACAAGAGAGTGTGAAAATTTTATGTGGATGGATCGTCCACTCGGCAGGGTAGCAGAGTTGGGATTTTTTAATTTCTCCTCAGGATGATGTGCTCTAACTCTCCAACCGGCTTTTCTTTCGCGCCTCCAATAATGAAGCCGAGTACGAAGTTTTGCTAGCAGGGGTCCAAGTTGCCAAACAAGTCGGGGCCTCTCGAGTGGTCATCTATTCAGACTCTCAATTAGCCGCTCAGTAATTAGCAAGAGGCGTTGAAATACGAAATGAGCGACTACAGTGATATTTAAAACTTTTTGAGAAACTAAAGACGGATTTTTAGAAGGTCACTATCTGCAAAATTCTCCGCACCGAGAACTAAAAAATAGATGAGTTGGCCAAATTAGCAAGTGCACTGGTCACTTGGACTCCAAATAATTTGATAACTCGGACTCTACTGATAGCCCAAATCGATAGAACTCTCAATCCCGACACACCGACCGACTGGAGGAACCCCTCATTAACTACCTTGAGCAAGGAATTCTACCTGCAGATCACGAAGAGGCCTAATTACTTCGAAGAAGAGCTTCATGGTTTACTTTGATCAGTGATATATTATATCATCGTTCCTTCTCTCGTCCTCTTCTTAAATGTCTCGGTCCCGATGATGCAGACTATGCCATGAGGAAAATTCATGAAGGTATTTACGAGAATCATATAGGAGGCGAACCCTGGCTCGAAAGGCATTACTGGCCGGATATTTCTGGCCAACACTACAAGCATATACCGCACGATTTGTTGCTTCCTGCATCCATTGTCAAAAGTATCAAAACCTCTCTCATTGTCCGATTGAATTTTTGAAGACCTCTACCGTATCTTATCCCTTCGACCAATGGAGTATGAATATTATGGATCATTTTTCAATCGGGCCACAGTAGAAGAAGTTTCTCCTAGTAGCGGTGGACTATTTCTCTAAATGGGTGGAAGCTGCCCCACTAGCTTGGATAATGGAGGATGCCGTTAGGAAATTCTTATGGCAGGACATCATCTGCCGATTTGGCCTCCCTCGCAAACTCATCTCCGATTTGGCCTAAAGGAATGGTGCGAAGGCTTTAGCATCCAACAAGTTTTTACCTCGATTATTATCCACAGAGCAACGAACAAGTGGAGGTAGTCAACCGAGAGATAGTGTGGGAGCTCAAAATTAAATTGGATCACGTTGAAATTAACTGGGTCAAGGAATTGCCAAGTATCCTCTGGGCTTATCGGACCACTCCTCGGGAAAGCACAGGAATGACTCCTTTCAACCTCGTCTATGGTGGGGAGGTAATGGTCCCGGTGAAAATTGATGAAGAATCCACTCGCAGACTTTCTTATGGGCAGGATAACACCGATCTACGACTCCTTGACTTAGACTTAATCACCGAGATTAGGGAGAAAATAGCCACTCAACTTATCGCCTATAGACAAAGGATGCGCCAAAACTACGACAAACGGGTCATTCCCCGTTCCTTTCAAGTAGGCGACCTGGTCTGGCAAAAGATCAAACTAGTTGGAGATGTTAACAAATTGGAACCACAATGGGGGGGGGCATTTCAGATAATTAAAAAATTGGATTCAGGACTTGAATGATAAAGATCTTGATAAACCATGGAGCATCAACCATCTGAAGCCCTACTAAACCTAGAAAGTATTTCATATCCTTTCCAATATCTTTTTTTTCTAAGAATGAGCCCGTATTTTTTTATCAATAAAAGAATCTCTTTTTCGTCAGATCAAAGGTACTCTCCCCCAAAATCCCCCGACTCGGACATAATCGGGGTCGAGATTTTTATGGTTGTAATATCAACTTCCCCCTTCGCACAAGGGCCAAGCATAAATTATATCGCCCATGTCATTTTCAGAGTCCAAACTCCCTAGACTCGGACATAGTCGGGGTCGAGATTCTTGTGGTTGCGATATCAACTTCTCCATTCACACAAGGGACGAATATATATCATATCGCTCGTGTCCTTTTCAGGGCCCAAACTCCTCCAACTCAGACATAGTCAGAATCGAGATCCTTATGGCTGCGATATCAACTTCCCCTTTCGCATAAAGGGCGAACATATATCGTATCTTCTGTCTTTTTCAGGGCCTAAACTCCTTCGACTTGGACATAGTCAGGATCGAGATTCTTGTGGTTGTGATATTAACTTCCCCCTTTGCACAAGGGGTGAATATATATCGTATCGCCCTAGTCTTTTTCAGGGCCCAAACTCCCCTGACTCGAACATAGTCAGAGTCGAGATCCTTATGGCTGCGATATCAACTTTCCCCTTCGCACAAGGGGCGAACATATATCGTATCACCCGTGTCCTTTTCAGGGCTCAAACTTTCCCGACTCGGATATAGTCGGGGTCGAAATCCTTGTGGCTGCGATATCAACTTTTTCCTTCGCATAAGGAGCGAACATATATCGTATTGCCCGTATCCTTTGTAGGGCTCAAACTCCCCTGACTCAGACATAGTCGGGGTCAAGATCCTTGTGGTTGCGATATCAACTTCCTCCTTCAGACAAGAGGCGAACATATATTATATCGCCCGTGTCCTTTTCATGACTCAAATTTCCCCGACTCGGACATAGTCAGGGTCGCAATTCTAAAAAACACTAAGAACTAAGTTATTGAGAAAGTGGTAAGAGACTTCAAAAGATGAATTTCATTAAAACGCTAGTTTATTACATTAACTGACTCTCCTATGGGATTGGTTACATAAAAATCGTGGGACTCCTGAAGGTAAATATGTCACATCTTCTACTAGCCGGCTGTCCATGATTTTGTCTTGGTCGATGGACGGGGGTGTCATATCCGTCGGCAGATATCTGCCTTCTTATAGCTGTCGAAAGGTGTTGTTTACTCCATGCCAGACCATTCGGTCGAGATGGAGGGCAATCATATCATAGAATTCCTCGGAGAGAAGGAATTCGCTCTTTCTAGTGATCCACCGCTCCTCCTCCCTGTCTTAATACTTCTAGAGTTCAAACCTTTGTCCCTCCAACTGGCCCCTCAGCGATTAGCCGCCGCTTGCAGCTCAGACTTAGACGCTTCAAATGCCCTCGCTTCCTCCTGGGCAGTCCCCAGCATGGCCCGTGCAGTGTCCAACCCTTATACCCAGGCCTCAGCCAAGGCTCGTGCGAATTCAACATCTTTATAGGTGGTCTCCAGGGCCGCCTGCAGCCTATCTTCAGCTTTAGCCTTGGCCACCTCCATCTCCGAATGGAAGGAATCCAGTTCTTGCAGACGGGTATTTGCTAAGGCTTGGGCCAACTCTACGGTTGTTTTAGTAGCCCCCAACTCCACTTGCAACTGCTCAAGTTCTTTCTGGCCAGCCGCCAAATCGGCTTATGCAGCTGCCACCTGAGCCTTGTTTGCCTCCAACTCTTCCTGTCGCGCCTTCGCAGCGGCGACCATCTTCTTCTTCTTCTTCTTCAACTTCAGTCGCCGGACCTCATCTTCTAGAGGCTCTATTCGACGCCTCATCACCTCGAGGTCCTGGATCGCCCCAAGCCTTTCTGTCGATCTCTCGACTAACACCCCCTCAACCGAGTAAGTTTCGCTTGAGTGTTGGAGGTTTCCGCCATCAGTTTCTTCAGACAGGTAATCTTTATCCGCGCAACGCCCAACTTCGCTCGTATGGAGGTAAAAGTCTTCTTGGAGAGCTTGGGCGAGTTGAACCTCTAGCTCAGCTATGCGGGCCAACATCTCACGACTAACTTGCCTTGCCTCGGGGAAACACCGACCGAACACCACCAACTTGGACATGTGTTCAGCCCCTCCTCTGCCAAAGCCCTGAAGGATATGCCTTTAGCCACCTCCTCACCCTCCGTTGACCGAGCCACCACTAGATCGTAGATGGTGAGGTTCAATTAATGTTCTGCAGGGGCTATAGCCCCTGGGATGCCTTTGCAGCCTCCTAAGTGAGCCCAACATCTAGCCCAGGGTGGGAGGGTCCACTCTCAGCAACCCCTTGGAGCTCCGCAACACCGAGACCTGTGGGAGGACGAGTTGGACTGACTCAAAGGTTGGGGATCTCCCATCTAGCAGGTGATCGTGGGGTGGGGGTGGGGAGTTCCCCTCCCAGGAGGAGAGGCTTGGACAGGGGGAAGGGTGGAGTTATCCTCCGTCTCATGGCCTTCCGACTCTACAGGTGGCAATGGAAGACGGAGACGAGGAGAGGCGGATTGACCGGGCTCTTGGCCTAGACCTAAGAGCCCTTCGAGGCGAGCACAAAACTTGAAGGCCAGGCTACGGGCGACGAAGGGCCCGTTTGAGGCCCAGGAGAATGATGCCGCTTCCAAGTGGTCCTCGTTGGTGCATCGGATCCCTCCATAGACAGGAGTCCTTCGCCAACAAGGGAGGCAGCCATGGGTGCCTTCAGCTTTTCTTTAGTCGGGGGTGTGGCAGCTTCCCGAGATGTCGCCTCTGTTGGAGTTGAGTCCGGAGCCCGTGATGTCCCCTCCCGAAGCATGACCCCCTCTACCGACAAGTCAATGATCTCGAATTGGCGCACTTCAAATTCTGCTCTAGTCAACTTCATCTTGTTCAAAGAATCCTTTAACATGGTCTCGGCTGCAGAAAAAAGATGTTCTCAGTTAGACATCAAAAATTTTGAAAACAAAAAATCTTACCAAAGGAATCTTTGAGGGGAGACACGATGAAACTAAACCCAAATAGATGAAGCAACCCCTCCTCGAGTAGAAGGCTGCTGTCGAAACTTAAATCTTGCATCTTCTCGATCGAGCTGGAGTAGCTCCGTTCTAAGTGGTGATTCTTCAAGATGGGGTGTTCAGGCAACTCAAGTTGCCAACGAGTAGGCTACGACACGGGGTTCAGAGGCCTCACAAAGAAAAATTAGGGTTTTCACCCCTTATATGAAGACGGGAGGGCCTTCAAGAGGTTGATCAGACCCTAGAGGAGAAGAAGAATACCCCATCTTTCATCTTCTTCGAATATAAAAAGTAGTGAAAGATCCGAGAAGATAGGGGAATATATATAAGTGGAATAGAATGACAACGCCGATCAGAATATGAAAGGAATTAGGGCTAAGTTATGATAAGGGGATGCGAAAATATTGAGCTATCTCAGCAAAAAACGATGAGATAGGAAAGCGAAGCTCACTCAACAGATGGTTGCGGAAGAAGGTCATGCACTCCAGAGGCGGGCGATCTTGACGGTCATTGCCATTAAGAATAACTAGTTGATGGTCGACTGGAATCCCGTACGTGGCTCTTAGCCTCTCCAGGGAACCGTCGGTAAAGCTAGATTTCATAGACCTATACCACAACACTGAAGAAGTCCTAGTGGCCATGGATACCCTAGGGGACGGATGCTAAAGTCGACAAGCAAAAGAACTAACACAAAGACAGAACGACTTATGATCGGAAGAACTCTAAGGTGCGCTAGGAGGAAGAAGATGCAAGCGACGAATAAAAGCAAACCATAGTAAGGGCTAAGGCTGCCTCTATTCAACCTAATATACTCGTGCCTGCTCGACCCCAACCGTCGCATGGTCACCATCCGCAGGACAAGCTGGATTCACAGCCGTTGGATCCAGTGTTAGGATAAAGTCAAATCTTCATAATCATTGTGATCTCGACGACACTTCATCCTTTGCACAACGGGTCACATCACAATTAAAATGACATAACCTTAGAAGCACAATGACGCATGCAAAATTTGGTGGTCGAGGCAGATTGCGCATGATGGGTATTTAATAGGTGTGATCACATTTAAAAGATACAAATCTTGTATTTAAAGCATAAGATCTCGCTGACAATCCCGTTTAAAGAGATGACCACGTGGACATAACACAATTGGGCCTGATTAGCTACGCGATAGTTCAGTTAGTCGGACTCCTACCTCCTTCGACTAGACTTCAAGGGGAGACATGTGATACGGGAGGTAATCAATGGATGCCACGTGGCCAAGAAGTCAAGAAAAAGTCAACAATTTAGTTAAGGTGGAATAGGCACAAGCCCAGTTCTTTGTAGCCCTGGCTCTCGACGATCCCCGATTCCTAGCGAGCCCCGACTCTCTACGGTTCCCCGACTCCTTGTTGCCCCGACTCTTTGTAGCTCCGGCTCCTGACGACCCCCAGTTCCTATCGAGCCCCGACTCTTAATGGTTCCTTGGCTCCTTATAGCCTCGGCTCTTTGTAGCTCCGGCTCCTGACGACCCCCAGTTCCTAGCTAGCTTCGGCTCTCCACGATTCCCTGGCTTCTTGTAACCTCGACTCTCAACGAGTCTCAGCTCCTAGCGGGCCCTCGGCTCGCCATAGTTTCTCGACTCTTCGTGGTCCTCTGGTTCACAACGGTTCCCTCCGCGTAACCTGGAGTTGATAAACGTTGCTCAAGAAGAACACAGATGACATAGCCGTTACCTCACGAAGAATGAGGAAATATGATCATTTACTCTGAGTAAATGACTAATAAATGGGTAACATAGCGAGGAACATGAAGTAAGTGGAAAACATGGACCCTTATGCCGATGCAACCCTATAAAGGTTGGCTTGCCTTCTCCTGCAGAGGTACGCGCACATACACCTTAAAAAGCCCTAACTAATGTTCATTTTCTCTACTCTACGAGCCCCTAACTTGAGTGTCGGAGTGACTACGTCGGAAAACCCCTTACCGTTTCTCTAACCTCTCTTCTCTGCTTTACTCGTACTCAAGAATCGACGGATCTCTTCTGGTGAAGTCTCCTCATTGTCAGGCATTGGCAGTCAAGTTAAAATTGATGTCAATTTATTAGTGACTCATCCATCATCAATGATCTTGAGCGGATCAAGAATGATTTTCTTTTTCTCGTAATCTTTGATTTAATAAAAAGATGGAGGATGAACGGATCCAAATGGCAATAGTTAGATATTGAATCCGCCGATCAGTTTTGATTTCTATGTGACGAGCTTTTCAGTTTGAACTACACTCGAGCTCAAACTTGAGCCAACTGATAAGTTTAGTTCATTTACAAATTAACTACTATGATTTTTCATTTTTTTCTTGATAGGTGGTTATAGGACTCAAGGGCATGAAACATATCGAGATGTAAATTATAAATATTGTGGAGTTTATTACTTTGGAATTGAGGGTCACGGGACTAATGCTTTAAGTCATAGTTTGTTGATTATCTTATCCTCGAACCTTTATAATGAATATAAAATAAGTGAAGATATAACTGAAAAATAATATTTACATGTGATTGAATTATACTAACTAGTATTATTTTTTTTTCTTTTTAAAATAGAACGTATAGATTTCTTTAGTGGTGTTCAACAAAATAATATTTTACAACCCTTCTCCTTTGGCTATACAAACAAAAAGTCTCACACATTAATTAGCAACGTTCATGATAGTTTTAGTGGCAATAATGCCACAATCAAAGTATGTGACGGCACATTTTTAATGAATCGACTGCAAAGTATTGAATATATTAAATAACATAATTCATTTGCTGCTAAAATGCGCAGGAAACCAACAAAAGTACTCATATAAGCTGCTGACGCAACATTGTTATTATATCAACACCCACTAATAATTAGGGATTAGTTCAATAATGATTCTGTGTGGGTCAGCCTTAAACAGCAAGGAGCGAAATTGGCTCAGTCACCATGTGGGGGGCCACGCAGCCCATGTGACAACTTCCCACAGCCCATGTGGCATTATTGCCTTCGCAAGCCACCGAATTATTATATATATAGTTTTAGTTTTTGGTCTCGAATTAAAAATGCATATGTGGATGACAAATAAGCTATATTTGTTATTTTTCAAATTATAAATGAATAAGCAATATAATCAACATCACGGAGCTTGTCAGCCTCAAAATTGAGTGTTTGGTGATAGACCGAATTAATTGTTTGACGAAATATATAAAATATTTTAAAAATGTTACATATATATTTTTTGTTATAAAAGATATCTTTATTCTATTCTAGCCGTTTAACCGTTTTAATTAAAACTATCACACAGTAAGAACTACTTATTGCTCATATATTAATAAAAATTATTTTTAAATGACTAAAATAATTTGTTGTAGGATTTAAGGTTATACGCACATCTAGAATTTAGAATTAAGATAATTCTAATCATAATTATTGTATATGGCAATAATTTTGATCAAAATTAATATAACAGTGTTAAAAAATATTTTTAAAATAAAAATGTGATGAAGCATCCTTTTAATTTATTTATTTGTATATGCAAAGCTCTTCAACATTAATATAATTTGCTTATTAAATTTAAGTGAGATGGAAAACGTCGATCGACGCAAACCAGATTCATGCATCTCGTGCAGCCGCTGTCTATTTTATGTCAGTGATAAATCGTATGCATCACATGCCGTGTTTTTTTTATTATTACAAAAAAAATATATAAATGTTGAAATAGACACAAGATTATATCATGATACTAAAATATAATTTTATTTATGTATCACATCAATTGTGTAACCTCGTATAGCTAATATATATATATGGTCTAAACTAAACTTAATGATTCAATACGTAATTATAATATTGCCTTCTTCACAAGCGTATGAAATCGTGTAAGAACAAGTTTGAAGTAAGGAAAACATTACACTTTTGGAAAACTAAATGATAATTAATACACCAAAGCTACGAGCTAGTATATATATATATATATTATATTATAATACCCATTTAATATTGTATAATAATACTGTCCCACAAATATTCCATGCAGAATGCAGTTGACAGTTGACACTGCGGCGACGGGTGTTTTGGAATCATCAGTGCCTCCAAGAATGAAACAATGACGTGCACATGATCATCTCGCATGAGATAACAAAGTAACGTGTTATATGAGAATGCGACGTGGAGAACAACAAATTGATGTATTATAGCGAAATGACTGGGATGAGCAGTGGCTGATCCCTTCGATCTAGTGCTAAATCATGTTGCATAAACTGTAGTTGCTAATTACGGTTAATATTCTCGACAGAGTTTATAACAGATGATAGATGCGTAGTTTTATAATTAGTGAATAGTTTTAAGACTTGGTAGTTAGCATTCTTTGTAATTTAATTATCAAAAAAATAATAATTATTTCTTTTTGCAACTAATTTTTAATTAGGGCGTGTGAGTTGAGCAAAAAGTTATACTTCATGTGAAATTTAATATTTATTTTTTAAATGTTTTTTTTTTCCTTTTTATTTTATGTGAGGATGAAATGAGTTTAATTTGATTCATCTGTCAGTTTAGTCGTTTACTTCACTCGGCGGGCATCCACAGCTGCCCTACCGAAGCCGTAGCTGCGTCCTGCTCTCACGCGCTCACATGCCGGGAGACACTGTCAGTGCTGTTTCATAAAGCAGACAATTTTCCGCTTCTTTTCTTATATCTTAAAGTTTTTTTTTTTACTAACATTTTTTTTAATAATTAGCATTTTATTTGAATCTTTAAATTGATTAATCTTTGAAATTATTAATTTAATCAATCATCAAAATAAATTTAAAAATACTCACATATCATCTAACGTCTTAAATTTATCATTTTATCAAAAAAAATAAAAATTCTAAAATATATTATAATTAACAATTGAGGCTGACAATTTGTTTTTGGAAACTTTGAAGCTAGATTTTGTTTGATTAACTAATTAACTAAACCATACACAAATGTTCCACAAATGTGTTAAGAGATAAAAGGAGAAAAAAACTCAATTAAAAGCTAATAGATTCGGATTAAAACTTTCCAGTCACATGCCTGGCACATGCATAAATGTAGACTCCATTAAGTTCAATTGACAATGCTTCAGAGGAAAAAAATATATTAAAAAATGTATAATTGATTAGAACCAGTGAGAAGTGAGAAATGCTGCTCTATGAATTCACTGTTTTAATCAATCTGCCAACCACCACACCCCTCTCTTTGCTGCTCTTCGGTAGTTGAGCTTTCTCTCTCTTTTCTCTCTCATCTCTCCATCCCCACACCTAAACCTCGCTCCTTCGTGCCCTTTTCTTCCACTTGCAGAACAATCCTCTTCCTTCTTACTCCATCATCAATGGCTGTGGTGGTTGCAATGTGATCCAAGCATGAAGGTTTAGTTGCGTGCTTAGTCTTTATTGGGGCATTGCAATCCTTTTTGCATGCCAAGAATGGCTTCCAGAGTTCAGCAGCAGCAGCAGGCAGCAGGCAGCAATGAGGAGGGTGTGAGGCAGCGCGTGAACCGATGCATGATGAAGCTGTCGGACCGCGACACCGAGGCGATGGCCGCGTCGGAGCTCGACGCCATCGCCAGGGGGCTTACGGACGACGCCTTCCCCCCTTTCCTCTCTGCTATCGCCGACGCGCGGCCGACCGACAAGACGCCGCTCCGACGCCACTCCCTCCGCCTCCTCTCCCTCCTCTCTCATTCCCACCCGGCCTCCGCAGTCGCCCCCCATCTCCCCCGCATGCTCGCGGCTGCCCTCCGCCGGCTGCGTGATCCGGACTCCTCCGTCCGCGCCGCTTGCGTAGAAGCATTGCGTTCCATGGCCGCCGCGCACCCACCGGCCCTCGCCTCCGTCTTCCTCCGTCCGTTGTCCGAGGCCCTCCTGCACGAACAAGACCAGTGCGCGCAGACCTCTGCTGCGCTCTCCCTCGCCGCTGCCGTCGATGCCGCCACGCCGTCCGACCTGGACCCCGATCTCGCCCACCACCTCCAGCGCCTCCTCCCGCGCCTCGTGAAGCTCCTCCGTAGCAACGCGTTCAAGGCGAAGGCCGCACTGCTCTCTCTCTTGGGCAGTGTCGCCGGCGCCGGTGGCGCTGCGACTGCTCAGCTTGTCGCCCTGCTCATCCCCTGCCTCGTGGAGTCCCTCGCAAGCGTAGACTGGGCTACGAGGAAGGCTGCCGCCGAGTCTCTCTCCCTTCTCGCCCTCAAAGAGAAGGAATTGTTGAGTGGATTTAGGTCCTCCTGCATCTCTTCTTTTGAATCGAGGAGGTTCGACAAGGTCTGACTTGAACAGGATTAGCGTTATATTTGAAACCCTTGATCTCTTTATTTTCAACGAGTTTTACTCTTCGATTCTTGAAATAATGTAGGTGAAGATTGTGAGGGATTCCATGAATCGGATGCTGGATGTGTGGAAGGACATTCCTGAGGTTCCTGAAAGCGAAATCAAACCTCAAACGCAGCAGGCGAAATCTTCCACCAGAGGTGATGAATCTACTCTCTTCCTCCTCCGATATTCCTCAAGGAGTTTCAAAATTAGGTTAAGACATTTGCCGTTAACCTTCATTTTCTATTTGACAGAGACCATGGGGAGTGTGCGCTTCTCATCACCTGCAGCCGCCTCTTCGATTCAATCAGCAAAAAACGTTTCTTCAAGCAGATCGCCTCCACCTGCTGCGTCACCCATCACTACGTCCAGAAGCAATGTTCCCTCAATTAGGAACAAGAAATTGTCCCCACCTTTGTTCCGCAAAACTGAACAGAGACCATCTAATTGGAGAGTAGAAATCCCTGTCTCTGTTTCTCCTGGAGAAGTTGTCGATCACAAACAGTTCCCAAAATATCGGGAGCAAGAACCAAAAGGCAATGTCAGGTCCAGATTAGAAGCACGCCGAGTGCTGTTTGAAGGAAACTCAGAAGACAAAGGGAATAAGTTAGCATCGCATGTTGTTCCTGTTCAGGAGACTGCCCAATTGGAACAAACCATGGGTGCTAACATCAAAGAAGATGATCTAAATGTTGGACACAAGGTTGGCAATCTGTCTACTATAAGGATGCAATTGGTGCAAATTGAGAACCAGCAGGTCAATCTATTAGAACTTCTCCAGGTATAATTACTTTCAGATGCAAAGTTGCTTTTGTTTAGGAGTGTCTTCTTATACTTGTTAATTGAATGTGGTTGTCCTAGAATACTGTATCCTCAGTTTATTTGTTTTATCTTTCATGATTATGTTATAGTTTTGCTCAAACATTTTGTATTTTTAACTTGTTGGCAACTTCTTGATATTTAATTATATATTAAGAATCCTTATTTGAATATGCTGGACTAAGAACTGGAGTTTTATGCACTCTCTTGCTCTTCCTAGTCCCTTAAAGAGTATTATGGTTATACATTTAAAACTACTACATTTATATTTCTTTACACTTTTATTATTTTGATAATGTTTGCTTATAATTTAGTGTCCATCTTTGATTCCAGTGCTATACTAGTTGTCTGATATCTTATTCCTTTAAAGTTTAGTCTTGACAAAATGTTCTAATTTGAGAAACTAACGTTCTAATTTGTATTCTCTTTAGAAATTCATTGGAAACTCACAAAACGTGCTTCATTCATTGGAAACAAGAGTTCATGGCCTTGAGCTCACACTGGATGAGATATCCCGCAATTTGGCATTATCTTCTTTGAGGATGGCAAATGATCATCCTACTTCAAACACATGCTGCAGATTACCTGGTACAGAATTCCTGAGTACTAAATTTTGGAGGAAAACTGAAGGCCGAAACTCCACTAGATTATCTGTCTCAGAACTACAAAATTCCAACGGCAGAGAAACTAGGAATTCCTATAAATTGGATAAGTGGAGGGTTGGAGTCCAAGGTGGGCTTGTTGTCAATCCCTTGGCAGAGATTAACTCTCAGTCAGTTGGGAGCTCAGAGTCTATTCAAGTTAAAATGCTAAACAGTGTGGCACATGAGAAGGAGACTACACATGCTCATCCAATCAAGTAGTCGGATAAGAATCCTAAAATGATATGGTATACGTTAGCTATCTGCGTCGCAGTTTGATAATTTTGCATGCGTGTCTTTTGAATGAACACTGAAGCATCAGTCTTCCTTGGTGCTTAATTTCTATTACTGATTCTCTTTTGTTTTCTTTTGTCAATTCAGGAGAGGAAATTGATATCTAAGAGAATTTAGTAAGAAGTTATGGATCTATATGGAGAGATGTTTAAATTCCTACTCATTGTTCTGGTTCGGGATATCCGAAGACAACATTTTGCTGAACCTTTTGTGTTCTTTGTTTGGTCAATCCTTCTTCCGACAACCCTAAAATAATACTTCCATAGTTCCATGAGGTATTGTACATACAGCAAACTATGAGTATGGTATTGTTGGTGTGGTTCTGAAAAATCATGTAAGATTTTTTTTATGCGAAATGAAGAGTGAGATGTAATCCGTTATTCTTGCATGCTAAATAGTTTTGATGATGAGCAATAAAAGCACCAGAGGAGTCTTCTCCCCCATGCTGACCAGGCCTTCAATGCCTTTGGAACTTTTCCCTCATATCAAAGGTTTTGAATTTCGTCTTGGGATAGTTTGGGGGATCCAGTGCAATGAAGATTTAATTTTGGTTGTGAGTTGATAGGGTGCTGAATCGAGCTTGGTCTAGTTTGATTAAATTGGCATTGAATCTAAGTCAAAGATTTTTTTTGTTTCTTTTGTTTTCATAAATCGACTAAAGTTAAATATTATTAACTGGCTCAAAATTGACAGGTATTTTATTTTGATTAGTTCGAATTTTGGGAATTGTCTTATAAATATTTTCAAATAAATTTAACCTTGTTGATTAGGCACCCGACAGAATATAACGAACCGCGAAAAAAGTTAACAGCTCCCTCCCATCTTCTATAAAACGGAGAATAGGAAGCAATTTTTTTTTTATCATTGCGCTGAATCTTCATCTTCTCCAGGAATCTCTTCACAACTCTTTCGAGCAAAATTTCTCGTTCTTATTATCGAGTAAAGAATGTCGTCGTCCTCTTCGATGATCTCCAGCCTAATAGTGATCGTGAAGTTTAGCTTGGCCTTATGCACAATCATAAGTATTTTCTGCATCCTCTTTTCAAATTTATTACCGGTCCTCTTGGTGATTGCTGAAAGCTATGGCGACTGCGAGACGGGGGCGGCGATCATTGGAGCAGTTCTAGTGATTTCGTTCATTATGTGCATGTCGCCGGCAATTGTTGCTGCTGCTGACTTGCCGAGCTTTAGAGATTACGACTCTCATTCGGAAACTGTCTCCCTCATCATGGCTCTTAATCCTGAAGAAGACGAGGACAGGATAACTATAGTCATAGAATAGAATGAAACGTTAATCCATTGTTTTTGTACATATATGTTTTAACAACATAGGTTTTAACAATGAGTGTGCAGACTTATCCTTGATTGTTTCCTTCTTAATTACACATTGCTATTGGAAGACTTCTTTATTTATTCCCAACTAAGCAAAGTGCCTGATTGGTTAATTAAATTGAAAGCGTACCTTCAATTCCATGCCTACCGAATCGTAGTGAAATGCTGCTTTAACTCTGTCAAATTTTTAGATAGATTAGAGGGTTTTTTAATTAGTGCACTGTGAAAGCGGGCAGTATTTATGGTTTTAAACGCGTGGGTTGTTTGATTTTCTATGTTTTGAACTTATTATGATAAGCAGAAGAAAAACAATGCTTCTTACTATCTGGGCAGTACTATTTTTTTTTAAATGTTAAAATAATCTCTTAATATATTACTCATATTAAAAATAATTTTATTCTAATATTATTATAGCAGTTCTATTTAATATTTCTTTAATTCTATATGAAAATTACTATATTAAAATAAACTTTATTAATTGATCAAAATTTGTTCTTTTGATGTTTTATAAAAAAGAACGTTTTTTTTATAGAAAGCAATATAAGAGCGTTTTTTTTATTTTTATCCAAAAATATACTTGAAAAAAATAATATTAATTTGGGAAAAGAATACTGACATATTTTTATTAATTTATTGACCATGTTTTTTTTTTAAAAAGAAGTAAATTTTAAAAAGCTAATTAAAAATTACCAGACAAACAATTTTTAATTGGTATTCTTTTTTTTTCAAAATATAATTATTAATTTACTTGCATATTAATATTACTTAATCCATAAATAATTTTTTAAATATTAATTGCTATTAGTAATCCATTAATATTCATCTAAGTAATATAATAGCAGTGTACCATAAAAAAAACCCTTTCGGGCACGATAAAGACACATGATGAATCTCAATTCTCAGTTAAAGCATGCTTATACTCTATTTGATTAAAAAGTATAAAACACAATGTGAAATATGATTATCCACGAGCACATAGGTCTATTGGTGGAGTCTTCGTCTTACGGATAATGATTGCGTACTTAGTTGAAATACGATTCTCATTAAACCCTAAACTTGCAAAGATCGATTATCGGTGTCCAATAACATAACATGAAGTATGATTATCCATGAGTCGTAGGTCTATTGGCAGAGTAGCCATGTTACAAGTCATGGTTGAGTATTCAGGTGGAACATTATTCTCATTAGTGAGGAGCGGCCTGCGAATGTTGGCTATCGGTGTCCAATAACGCGAGCAGTATTCGAAATACAGTGCGAAGTAATCACCCATGGGCCAATGGGCCCATTAGCAGAGCGATCGTATTATGAGTCCTGATTGAGTACTTAGGTGGAACATGATTTTCATCGACGAGGAGCGACCTACGAAGGTCGACTACCGATGTCTAATAATGCAGCATGAAGTACGATTACCCATGGATCCGTATTCCCATTGTCGGGCCATAGGCCAGTGGGCCCATTGACGGAGCACCTGTGTTACTGGTCATGATTGAGTACTCATGTAGAACAAGACTCCCATTAGCAAAGAGTGGCCAGTGTCTAATAACGTGAGCACTATTCGGATTTACTTTAATAATCGATGAAATTTTTTTATGAGATCGATTTGATCATCACAAGACTTAATCGATACTACTCGAAACCGGATTATCACGCACACAAAAAAAACAAACAAATCATGCCATAAAAAAAAATAAAAATAAAATAACAGATAAAAACTGGTATAGAGTATTTAGAATATCTGAATTGAGGCTATAGGAGTTATCAACTAAACTAGCGTCACATGAAAAGTTGGTGTAGAATCTTCTATCTTAATATTTACACTCTCGTGTCTTTTAATCTTGTTGAGATTAATGGCAGAGCCACCTTATAGCCTACTCGCCCTTTAGTCGGGAGATCTTTGACGTTGACGTTAAAAAAAATTGTCGAATTTTTATTAAAAAAAAATATGAAAAAAAGAAAAAAATAATTTAAATAGAAAAGAGAGAAAATAATCTAGAGACTTATTTTTTTCCGATAAACCCAATGGTTACAAATTTTTTTGACTCGACATTGATTGAGATCGGTACCTCTTGCATCATTTTAATCTCCTTCCAAATATATATATATATATATATATTATTAATTATTATCTTTCAATATATATTGAAGTAAAAAATAAAATCATTATTTTAATAATTCTTTTAGGACGATCCATACTTTTGGATAAAAAAATAAATCATAAAAATATTTA
>JBBUKS010394731.1:0-13961 GCA_038050645.1 Hedychium gardnerianum
GGGATTCTGACCGTCCCCACTGGATGGACTGATGGCTAGTGCATGGGGTGTTGTCACCATGAGGTTTGAGGGTCAAATCCTGGCTAGTAGCCAGGTTCCTGCCCTCCCCCATGCACTAGTCACTGTTTGGGCTAGCTAGACTAGCCCCCGTGATTTACCTCCTTTGTGTTGGTCCTGGGACGGACTGGCTGGGGCGCTGGGGGCAAGCGTTTCGCCTTTTGCCACCGTGGAGATATGCATGCAAAGAGAAGGGCACACTAGCAATGATGACACATGCTTAGAAATAAAGCAACGCAGGCATTGGCGATGATGAAGAAGCGTAGCGTGAAGTTGGAGTGACACAAATGTGGAGACAAGCTGATGTGCTAAAGTTCACACTAGTATGCAACATGGTGGCACAAAGGGCAACAAAGGAGGACTTGACGACGTGAAGGTTGAATGTTCGGAGGAGACCGTGTGATGAAGTGATGGGATGGAGAGCGACGGGATGGAGTCTATGTGGAGGAAATCATCTGATGGCACATAACGCAATAACATAAAGGGCAACCAAGGACAAATTTTGATTGAGAGGAAGGTCAATGTCAATTGAGCAAGCAACAAGGCTAGGTGGTGAAGTACCCTAGAGAGAGATCATCCAAACAAGCAGAAGCAGTGCAGTGCAAAGGCGCATATGGGACAAATGTTGTGTAGTCGACGAGCAACACAGAGAAGGCATGATCCATGAAAGAAGCTGGGACACAGTGTGTGACTCGTGTTCTAAAGAGAGGATGTGATGTTGTGTTGTGCAAGAGAAACAAGGGCAATTGACTCGCAATCTTGGGAAGAAGAGTGGTTATGCGAGAGAGGATGTGACAACTATATTACCATGTTAAGTGAAGATTTTGGTTTCCTCATTCTCAAGAAACCATAGGTATATGTTATTGATGAATAGAAGATATTACAAGTAAGGCCTTAACCTTTATATACTTACAACTCCCTAACAAGCATATCTCACTATTTTCTTTTATTTGGCAAAGCACTGCATAGTCATATTCATATACCTCTCGGGAATTATGATGACTTGTCAAAACAACAAATAAACATTTTCATATCAGCCCAATGGATTCAAGGTTGTCTATCATAGCATAGGAGATTTTCTATAGAATGTTTATCTAAACCTTTTTCATTAAAAATTGCGCATGTACTAGAAAATATGAAAGCCATTTCTTGGACTCATTCATTCCAAACAACAAATTCATAGCATAGGAGATTTGCTATAGAATGTTTATCTAAACCTTTTTCATTAAAAATTACGCATGTACTAGAAAATATGAATGTCATTTCTTGGACTTATTCATTCCAAACAACAAATTTGCTTGCTGGGCAGTTACCAGTGATATGCCCAGTGAAAATTTAGTTCATCAATAAGAGTTTGCGAGTATGAAGTTCATGAATTGGCTAACAGCATGATTCTATGAAGACAAATTTCCTATCAAATGCTTCTTGTAATTCTTGTTGTATCTGATTGGTTTTGACACCTACCTTTCCGGTGGTACTTAGTAGCTCATGTAATAGTACCGAAGCTATTCAATATACCTAGATTTGCCTCGTACTGGCTACAGGAAGAATATTTTTCAAGCAACTGTTGTTACTTATGGTATAAAATCAAAAGTGGATCTTTGTTAGTGCGATATTATGCACTTACAAAAATCATGAAAATAATTGTAGCATCATTATAGATGTACTTTGTTCGCACTGGAAACCAAGAAATCAGAATCATGATTATCAAATGTTGTGATCAATGCTCATGACAACTAGCTATGGTCAGGCATCAGATGATATTAGGATTTGGTTGTCAAGTTTTGCACAGTTTGATCAATAGAATTAAATTATACTCTCTATAGTGTATTTTTATTAGTTAAATTATAGTTGCAGGAAGACTTTTTTATCATGCTGATGTTTTGTTTTCCAAGTTGACACCAACAGTTTTTGATTGGGTTTATTTCCCTTCTAGTGTGTTTGGTTCTTGATATGTGTATGATCTTTTTTACTCTTTTTTTTTAAGTTTCTAAATACTGTTTGGGGGAAGTATAGGTGATTTAGAAGATGTGGATATTTCTAGAGATATAACCTTACACAGGGTGCTCAAATTATTGGATCTCATGACTTGTTATCATTGTTATAATTTCCTTGTGTCTTTCTTTAATAACTAACTAATTTCACTCACTGTATTAACAAATGCTTGTTTGATTTCTTAAGTTTTCATGGCCGCCCTTCGTCATGGGATCTATTTTCCTGGCAATTCTTCTTGTGATGAAGCACCTGGTATTATAATTTATATTACATTTACACCGACTAATGGTTGTCGAACATGCCATATCACATATTATTTTCAGAAACATTCAGATATATTTTTGCTTTAAAATGCAGGGGAAATCAAGGAAGAAATTCAGGATTCTTAGAGCAGCTGGTCCACTTACACCCGTCATACTTGGCACAGTTTTTGTCAAAATATTTCATCCAGATTCAATTTCAGTTGTAAGACATCATAAATTGAGATTTTTTTTTCTAAATTTTGATGCTTTCTAGAAAACAATAAAACTTTACTCACTAGCTATAAACATATGGAAGTTAGAGATAGATTAAAATGGTATGATGATATGGTTTTTCAGTTGCTCTGTATTAATCTAGACAATTTAGACCCATGAGAATACAAGTGAATACAACCTACATATGACTCGCAAAGGCTAGAGACATTTTGAATACCAATGCACTCTTTGATGAATGGTATAGGGAAACCTACTATCAAGGTTTAAACTATCATTTATGTGGTGGAGTTTTGCTACTTTGTCAGAACTAAACTGTATTACGTCAATATTCAACACACTTTTGGATGTGTTAAAGTTGGCAACGATGATTTTAAATGGATTTTCATCATTTAGTCATAGAAATAAAAATATGACTCTCAATTTGATAGTCGAATTAAAAATGATTGATCCTCATTTTTATTTCAATATATGCCGAGATTAATTCAAATAAGTTTGTCTCTACTACTAACAATTAGAGCTTATCCATGTTGGAGAAATAAGTTATAAAGACTAACGAACATCAGTCAAATTCAGCTTGATAAGCTTCAACTAGTGTTGAAGCATGCCGAATATTAGCACGGTACACATAAGAGATTATCCATGTTGTTGAGCATTAGGGTTATGGTAATTTAATGGAACTCTGAGTTATGGCCTTTTTGCCTGGCATGACATGAGATTTAAACCATGATTCATTTATCTTGGCATAAAGTTACATAATTTCTTCCAATTAATTTTGGAAAAAAATAAATTGCATAAGCACAGAAATAATTAAGCAGTGCATGCAAAAATTTCAGTAAAATTAATCTTTATTGGCTATACTTCTGGCAGTTCTAGTTCCTTGGAACTAGAACTTTATGTAGAAAAGATACATGTAAGACTTTCCTATTTTAAGTCATATAAAATGGTTGATGCACATAGGAATACTCCTCTGATTTCAGTAGACACAGCAAAATTGTATTGAAATGATCAAAACTTTAGTTTTCTTCAGTTTAGTTACCGTTTGATACTTAACATCATTTTGTCTTACTAGTTTACATCCATTCTTATCAGCCAGACTAGCGTTACTAAAAACATAAATTATTTTGTGGAAATAGCTTATTGATTCTCATAGTATAGTTTCTGTAATTGTTGAATATGCACCATCTAATGAAACTTGATGTTTTGGAATGTGTAATGTGAGATTAAAGTTGTCTAAATTATGTACTATTTATTAGGTAGGTGATATACCTCAGGGACTGCCAAAGTTCTCCATCCCGACAGGATTTGAGAATGTCAAGTCCCTAATTCCAACTGCATTACTCATTACCGGTGTCGCCATTTTGGTAAAAACACTGTTTTATATCTTTTTTCTATTCTCCTGGAAATAGTATACTTTTATTTAAAACTAATATCACAGTGCATATCAGGAATCTGTGGGCATTGCTAAAGCCTTGGCAGTGAAAAATGGATATGAACTAGATTCAAATCAAGAGGTAATGCTTTGGAAAAATTGTAATGCAGCAGTGCAGCCGACTCTCAGTAATTTCATATGGCCATTTAGACAAATTTCAAGTTCCTTTGACGATCATATACATTCTAGTGAACTCTCTTCTCATGCTAATAACTGCTAATACATTGCTCATTGATTGTTCTGCAGTGCTCGTGATCTATTAAGAGTCTCAGCTAAAAAGATGTATTGTTATAGCTTTGTGGTTAGTTCAATTTAAAAGACAAGTTGATCATGAATATAACACCTTCATTTGTGGGGTTAGCTTGGAGGATCATCTTTGAGAAACAATACAAAGCAAAATTAGTTATTAGTTAGTGTCATGTAAGATTAGACGCAGAAAGGTAAGATCTCCTATAGTGCTATCATTGTGCAGAATGATGTGTTGAAATATTTGGAAGGTGTAAGAAATGAACATAAACTGAATTGCTTTGAAAACAATAATACTGTCAGGTCCTCTACGGGGAAAGTTCCTACTTGCTAACCACAAACGTCTCATCCATGCTATTCTTTACCAGCCCTGTGTCGCCCATATCAGACAAGTGCCAACTTGGCTTGTACTTGGAAGAATGACTTCAACAGCACTTGAGTAGGGGCAAGTAAGCTACCTCCAAGGAAAGTGTTCTTCATCTCCTCTTCTCCATCTTCCTCCTCTTCTTCTCATTCGCTCTCAGCATAGGGAAAGAGACAACATAGAATAAGGAGAAGAGGGAGGAAGCTTAAGCACAAAAAAGTAGAAAGTGGAAGCACAGTAGGATGAAGAAAAGGAAGTAGCGAAAAACAACGAAGAGAAGGTGGATATGGTGTGACCTTGCTGATCCTTATTGTGTGTTTATGCAAGTAGACACTGAAGCAATACAGTTCCCATTACTGAAACTGACAACTTAAAACCTTGGTTAGAGTTACTCTATTTTATCTCCCTTTTTTTTTCTGTCACAGATGCTTACCTTCAAGGCTGGTGTAGACAGTTTAAAAAGGCCTGCAAACTAACAACATAGCAAGTATTGGTCTCAGAGACTATATATTTGTAACATGTTTAAGTTCAAGTAACTTTGGGAATTTTTTGGTTACAATAAAAAGAGAAAACCTAATCTAATGTAAGAATTTTGTTTAAATAACTTCTCCATACCTCTCATTCACTTAATGCTTATCTGACAGTTATATTTGATTATCTTTATCAACCACCACCTATTTTCTGGTATTTTTGCCGTAGCTTTTAGCTTCACAGTTTGTAGTTGGACTTGAAATCCAAATATTCTTCCAATCTACAAGTAATTTAGAAGCTCCAAGTGCGGTTAAAAAATGGATTGCTTGATTATTCCTGCCTAATCTACTTTTTTTTCCTCACAGTTGTTTGGTCTTGGCGTGGCAAATATTTGTGGATCTTTCTTCTCCTCATACCCTTCAACAGGTAAGATGTACTATGCTTGCCAAGCACATTCGTCTGAAATGCCATATTGTCTTGTTTCTGTTGGATGAAATTTCAGAAATTTGTACAGGTTCTTTTTCTAGGTCAGCTGTGAATAATGAGAGTGGTGCCCGAACTGGATTATCTGGAATTGTGATGGGAATTATAATGACATGTGCTCTTTTATTTATGACACCACTTTTCACTGACATTCCTCAGGTATGTCAATTTCATAAAGCTACTTCTATCATCAGTACTGTTGTTTACATTTTACAAAAAGAACACCAAAAAAAATATTTCCGCGGATGCATGAACAATATAACAATGAGTATTCACATTGTTAAGGTTTTCACTCAAGCTAATTTGATTTGAATAATCAGTTCATTTGTATCTTCTTTTTCTGTCTGTGCACACATGATTGTTCCTGCTTTTGATAATAGAATCGAGCATAAAACAATCTGCGTTATTTTCTTTCTTCTAATTTATTTTTGACAAATTGTTGGGATTTGAGCCATTTCATTGCTTTGTCCCTAGGGCACAGTCAAAATTTTCGAGGTTATGGTTCTAAGCATGTCCCTGATCTGTCTAAAGCTGTTGGCATCCTTAGAGAATTAATGACTGATATGCTGAACATAATGAAGATTTATTTCACCAAATGACTTTTTCCAATTCTTATATCATTTTAAATGATTTTATATTGTTAATCTCAAAATTTTCGTTTAGAGGATAATAGGCAGTTCGCATGTTTGATAAATGTTGAAATTTCTGCAGCATCTGTATTAAGTTGTCTCTTGCAATGCATTATTGGCTGCACACTTTCCATCAGTGAATATTCTTGCTTACCATAGCCTTTTGTCTTTATTTTTCAGTGTGCTCTAGCTGCCATCGTGATATCTGCAGTCATGGGACTAGTAAGAATAATGTTCTTGTATTTCTTGTGGTCATTGTGCTCTCTTACTTCACTCTTTAGGTCATGTATCTGTAATGAAAATTATGTGATCTTGTTGGTAATAGTATTATGCCTTTTCAACATATGATCAGCTTTTCGACTATTGTTACTATCACATTCTAGATTCAGGATCAGCTCCATATTCCACTATATTCTTCATATAAGAAGTCCTAATTTAATTGAATAGGAGAATAATTCCAGATGAGCACAGATGACTAGCAACACTTTGTGGCATATTGTGATGCATTTATATATTTGCTGGCTTTTATGTTGCTAGACTAATTTTTTTTTCTTTAAACCTTACCAACCAAAACTTGTATTGCATTAGGTTCCAATAAGTAGTGGTTTGTTGATTATTGATGTAGCGGATAACTATCGAATCCGTTGATTCAAACATGAATACTGGAAGCGATCTTCTACAACCTATTGATTCGAAGAAAAATACTGGGAAAAATAGGAATAACTTAACGTTCCGAGAGGAAACGACGGCTAGAAATAGTAATAATAAAAAAACTGTCTCAAAACATTATACATGACGCTTATATAGACCCCATACCCTAATTGTAAGAAGCAAATACCAAAATACTCTAAATATCATAAAAATGGAAATTACTAAAAAAAAAAAAAAATGTTCGGAGGCTCCGAAAAGGCATTAGGCGGTATTTTTCGGCCTTGAAGCTTGGCGGTTACGGGTTCCACCAATAACAAACGTAGGTCTCTGAAATAGCTACGCGTGAGCGCAAACAGAGCCTCGATCCGATATTTGAGTCAAAAGTTATGGCCTCCGGAAGATTGCTCAGTCGGACCCACATCAATTACAAACTTACGGCTTTAAGAGCACACTAGAGTGAGTTAATTTGGATGAATGTTGGTTCCAGTGGTTCTTTTTATGGCCTATTGAAATCTTGTATGCTCCACTATGTTAGAATAATGTTGTTCCCATGGCAGTTTGTCTAACCGTTCTGAGTCATCTATAACAATTTATGCACGCCTGATACAGACATAATTCTTAGCAGTCTATATCTCCACCTTCAGTATTTATTCCATGCTTAGATTTATAATGAACTATTCAGATTTCTCTTTTATATTTTCCTTTTTAGGTGGATTATGAAGAAGCTATTTTCTTGTGGCGTGTAGATAAGAAAGATTTTACTCTCTGGACAATTACATTCATTATAACATTATTCTTTAGCATTGAGATTGGCGTTCTTTTGGGGGTGAGTTTTGTTATATTTTTTCCAGTTGTCCAAGCATAGGCACACCTGATACGAGCATCTTTAAACTCTGATTTATTTAGATACAAATATCATGTTTTAGCTTTTATACAATTAGAATGATTTTTTCTCATATGGGCAGTCCATTACACTGTATTTACATATTTTCATGATAACTGTTGATGCTTATTGTCAATTAAGAATATTTTGCAACTTCTATGACCTCTACTTGTTGAACCATGCACCTGAGTATGGGTGAAACCAATTTATCTCTTCATGTCAAATAATGGTCTTTGCACACCTAATCATTGAACCAGTTCCGAAGCACAGACTCAAACTCCAATCATGCCTCATAGAATGGAAGGTAACACACCTGTCTATTAAGTACACCTACAGGTTTTAAGCTACATTATGTGTTTAACCCCTGATAATACATGAATTCAACTATTGTCGTGGTCCACCATAAAAAGAATACTTCATTCTAGTTGTGGAGCTTCATATCTAACATTGTTTATTGGCTTGCAAATTCACCAATGCTATAAGAGAATTAATACCAAATAGAAATTTGTATTCTACATCATCTGAAAGAGTAACTACACAAGTACTTGCATATTGTTTTCAAAATCTGTATTCTACATCATCTGAAAGAGTTACAGTTGGTTTGTCCCAAACTGAAATTTGTCTTATTTATGGACTCAACAAGAGATTCTCTGGTTCTAACATAAATGATAATCAATTTGCTATGCTCTTTGTTAACCTCTAAAATATTGTTTGCACAAAAGTGGCTAAATGTGGATGGTGATATTATTCATCTTATCCTAAATTTCACTACTTTCTAACTTTTATTTATTCCTTGTCCTGCACGCATACTGATTTCTGTCATTAGTCCCCTAAGTAGTTGCTAAATGTCAATGGGTTTTCTACTACTTTCTTTGTGAGCATGCATCTTAAAACTTAAATATTGCATCGCCATATGCTCCATATTAGTGCATTCTACACAAAAGAATTCTAAATAGGCCTATTGAGTGCAGTTATTCTTTTTGTAGGTTGGTTTCTCACTTGCATTTGTCATCTATGAATCAGCAAATCCCCACATTGGTAAAGTTTTATTTTTCAAGTAATTACATGTGCTTCTGTTTATTGGGGCCCTGTTGTCTGCTTATGCATCCTACTCTGCAAGAAACTAGTTCTCTATTAGTTACTATTAGGATCTTTTGTTTATCTCCTTGCTACTGGTGAATCAAACAATCATGTAAAACACATACTGGTTTGGCGTCAATTTGATCGCGGTGCACAAGAATAACTTTTTTCATTCACAACTTGCTTGTTTGAGTATATATTCCAAAGTTACATGGATACTGATCAGCCTCTAAATTACCTTATCATCTACTGAATGTTTCAGAGTTTCTTTTTTGCAATGGACTCACTTATTGTGCAGATTTGCTTTTGAAGTTAATGTTAGTCTATTTTGCAATTGTTTCTTGGTTTTCATTCAGGCCCTTACACCTATGGACATCTCTTTTTTTTCTTTGAAATGGCCTATCTGGCCGTAAAGAGGTTGAGTGTGCTTTGGAATAAACCAGATTGATATAGTTACGAGAACCAGAAATGTAGTTAGTTGTTTCTATGACATCTTGTGCATAATCTCTTATTGTGTAGTTGCTTGGCAGAGTAATTTAGTAATCTCCTTATGTATGTGTTTTTTATGAATAAGCTGATATGAAGGTTCTATTGTATCGCAACAGGTTATATTTTATGTTTTGAAATGTATGAACATTTCCCCCCTCCTAAAACCCTGCTCGCTTCATTCTTTCCTTCAATCCGACATCTTAACACTGTATGATAATCTTACTCTTAAGGTTTAGTTAAACATAACTATGACCGCAAACACGATTTTAAACTAGTAATCCATATAAGCATTAATTAACAAGTAGCTGCAAGTACTTGTACCTAATATGTTGATGTATTTTATTTCAGCCGTACTGGGACGTCTTCCTGGAACCACTCTATATAGAAATGTTGTACAATACCCTGAAGCATACACGTACAATGGAATTGTGGTTATCCGAATTGACGCACCGATCTATTTTGCAAACATAAGTTGCATTAAGGATAGGTGAGATCCTGTTTCTTTCAGATCTATAATAGCAGCAAAAAGTTAAACTTCAGTAAGGACTTAGCCTTCCATTTTCCATTGCCCGCTTAAATAAATTATGGTCTTGCTAAGAGTTTTAGTACAGTTCTTATGATCATTCAAACTTTTGTCAGATTACGCGAATATGAGCTAAATGTCGATGGTAGCACAAAACGTGGATCAGATGTTGGACGAATATATTTCATTATCCTTGAAATGTCACGTAAGAACTCTCATCTGTTCATGAACTGTTTGTTTTGTTTCCAAATAACTAAGAATTTAAACTTACTTTTGAATAGCAAGTCATAAATAAGCAAGTGCCATGGTATCTCAAATGTCATGCTCTCTATTTCTTATTGTAGCAATTATAATAAATTTGTCGCCCACTAGTCAACTGGCCACCCTATGGGGACTATATTTCTTATTAATCTTTAGCGTGCGCATTTAATTATAGTATATGCACTTTAATTTATTATGAAACTGTACTCATGTTTCTTACTTTGACATTTAAGACACTTAAGTTATAGATGTGGTTCATTGTCTATGACTTTATGGCACATGAGGAAGGGGAAAATGTGAGTTCACATGCCTCTGTCAACTACCATCATCTCGAAAACCATAACCATAAACCTTTGCAGCTGTTGCATATATCGACTCGAGTGCAGTTCAAGCTCTGAAGGATTTGCATCAGGAATACAAACCAAGAGGCATCCAGGTTACTAAATGATATCATAATTTGGTGTTAGAACATCCTCTGTATAATAACCACAAATGTTCATTCAGTATTTGAGGTTGCCTTTTCAGATTGCCATTGCCAATCCAAACCAAGGAGTTCATCTTCTACTGTCGCAGGCCGGAGTCATAGACCTGATTGGCGTGGAATGGTTCTTTGTGAGAGTGCACGATGCGGTGCAGGTTTGCCTTCGGCACATACAGAACATGAGTCCATCCTCGCCCAAAGTCTCAGACAACACTACCTCGAAACCAAAGAGACAGTTCAGCTTCCTACAGAGCCTATGGAATCGTAAACAAGACTCAGATGGCACCACTCCAGTGGAAGAACCTCTATTGCCCCACAATGAAGTTGTCTAAAGTGTAAATTCGAAGTAGTCAAATTCTACTTGATTGCTCAGTGTTCATTCCCTTTATTATTATTTTTTCTCATGAACAACTATTTTCTTTGCTCAGTAGATTGAGCATCTTATTTTATTTTGTATACAGAAATGTAATCATGATTTATTTTGTTATACTATTTAATAAAAATGGGTTTGAGTTCTATCTGTCTGGGATCATGAGTGTGTTCGATACTATTGATGAGAGAGAAAAAAAATGCAATAAAAATTAAACAAATCAATATACACAAAATTGCATAAAAGCCTCTTAATCTATCATGAACTCTTCTCTCAACGTGGATTGAGAAATAATTAAAAGAAAATTCACTTACAACATTTAAATATGAAAAGCTCGAGAAGAAAATCTTTCTCTATGAGCAATAAAATAAATATTACACAACCTCAAAATCCACCTCAAGATCTTCCTTAGGCTCTGGACAAAGCCATGGAGATATCTCTATATCCACCTGTTGTTGCTTTCAATAGCAGAACACGGTGCAAACTACTATAGCCATCTCGAAATCTAGCCGAAATCTCCTTCAAAACTGCACCAAAATAATTTAATTTTTTTAGAGTTTTGAATCAGCTTCAGGCAACCCTGGACTCACAGTATATCTGTTATATGCAGTACACAATTGAGCTTCAAGTTTAAATCCAAATACGTGTCTGGTATTGTTCTTCAGTGTCCAAGAATGTAGCTAAAACCATATAAATCTCATCAGTCTTTGCATGCCTCCTGTCTCCAGTAAAGAACACATGAACCTGGTTCCTGATCTCAATCCAGCTGCAACCAGGAATCCTCTTCATTCCTTTCTCCTTCATCTCTCTCCTGATCATCGACACTCTCTTCCAATTCCCTGCAGCTGAGTAGACATTGGATAGCAAAACGTAGGACGATATATCCTTCGGATTCAGTGCGAGAATCCGGTTCGCAATCGACTCCACAGCCTCTGTGTTTGGATGCAAATGAGTCCCCCCGAGCAAGGCCTTCCAAAACCCAATTCCTGGCTCAAAAGGCAGCTCCTCAAGGAACCTCTCTGCTTCCTCAAAACTCCCAGACCGAGCTAGCAAATCCACCACGCAAGCATAATGCTCCATTGCCAATGTCTCTGGCTGCTCAGATTTCACAGAATTGAAGCAAGCGTATCCTTCTTCCACCAAGCCTGCATGGCTGCAACCAAACAACAATCCAAGAAGAGTGATGCGGTTCGGCTTTAACCCCGATCGCCGCATTCTATTGTAGAATTCCACAGCCTCCTTGCCTCTTCCATTTTGCCCGAACCCGCAAATCATAGCATTCCAAGAAACTTGATTTCTCTCCTCATGGCTCTCGAATGCTGAAACACTGTCTTCCAAACACCCACATTTGGAATAGAAGCTAATCAGTGAATTCGACACAAAAACATCAAGCTGGCCCAAGTGTTTGATAGAGGAAGCATGAAAGCTTCTGCCCATCCCCAGCGCTCCCATGTTTGCTGCCGCGGTAAAAAGACAGGGGAAGGTGGACTGGTTAGGCCTGAAACCTTCCCGCAACATGGTCAGGAATAGATTGACCGCTTCCTCATTGAGGCCAACTTGACCACAGCCTCCGATCACTGCATTCCATGCGACGATATTTCTATCAGGCATTTCGTCGAACAGCTGCATTGCGTCACGGAACCTGTCATTCTTAAGGTACCCGCTCAAGAGTGCGGTGTACGAGACGACATTTGGTTCGTGGATGTCTTCGTGCGCGATCTGCGCTTCTTGAATCATAGCCAATTTGACGTAGAGGTCGACGAGGGAGCTGCCGACAAATACATTAGAACGGAGACCTAACTTTACCGCAAAAGCATGGAGCTGCTTGCCGACGTCAAGATCGCTGAGGGCGGTGGAGGAGTGCAGCGCCGCGCCGAAGGTGAATTCGTTGGGCCTGATGCCGAGAGAAAGAAAGCGAGGGAGGAGCAAAATGGCATCGCGGTGGCGCCCCCGGCGGGCGAATGCGCCCAAAAGGGACGTCGCCGAGACAACGTCCCAGTCGGGCGTTTCGTCGAACAGCTTGCGGGCATAGTGGAAGGCGGAGCAGTCACAGTAATCGCGAGCGAGATTGGATTCTTGCGACGGGACGCCGGCTTTGAGGAGCTGAGCGTGAGCTTTCTGTGCGAGGAATAGAGAAAATTTCATTACGACTGCTTCAACGAACTAAGCCTAGCTAAATTTTATAATATTTATTTATTTTTAATAAAATAATAAATTAAATTAAATTAAATTAAATTAAATTAAATTTAATTTTAAATAAATCAAATCGTTAAATTAATTATTTTAATTTTTTTTAACGAACTTAAACTTAATTCAAACTTAACTTCAAGCTTAACTTAATTTTTTTTTATCAACTTAAACTTAATTCAAACTTAACTTGAACTTAATTTTTTTTAAATGTTATCGAATCTCAATTTAAATTTATTTAATTATTTAAATTTTTTATATTTTAATCTTATTTGATTAATTATTGAACTTGATAATATAAATTTATTTATTTATTTTAATTTTTTTTATTTAACATATTAATAAAAAATTTATTGATGAATATTATACACAAATGTTGTTCACTAATATTAACGAATTGAACACATATATTCAAACTTATTTATTTAATTTAACGAATTATTCAAACTTATTCATTTACTTGAATTAATATATATTGAACGAACATAAATAAATCATTATCAAATCAAACATCCAATTTGTTCATGAATTTTTTAATTCATTTATAATCCTACTTATTAACCTTTTTGCTAGACGTGGCAAAATGAAAACGATTGGGCTAGACACGGTCCAGCCCATATTGCCCATTTAGATAACACGCTGAGATTAATAGAATCATAATTTTATTAAATAGTAATTACCCAAGCGGTCAGTGGAAACTTCTGTGAATCGGATTGATCGACCCAGAATTGCCCGATTCATCATAACAGATCCGAGATGATTTAACCATTTCTTTCTCGGTTCAAACGTTTTTCATTTTATGATGCTTCCCCAGCTTGGAACGCCTTTGCTTAAATAAGTGCAGATACAGCTTTAACCATAAAAATGGATAGAAGATTAACACAAC
>JBBUKS010394841.1:1261-19061 GCA_038050645.1 Hedychium gardnerianum
GGTGCCTCAAAGGGATTGAGGCATCTGGATTAGGATAAGAGTTGTGGGATAGAGCTTCACCGAGGACTCGCCACGTCAGCCTCAATCCAGGCACCTCAAAAGGATTGAGGCGCCTAGATCATCCTATATAGGCAACGTCGACCAGCAGCCTTCTACAACAACTTCCAATGCTCAAACGACTTCCGCGCTGCTCCAAAATTCTGCTACGACGCTACTCTGACATCAACATTTAACTACGAATCTAAGATCATCAATATTTCTTTTAATTAAGTTATAATATGACTTTTCGTGGTTTATTTCTCAAGGGTTGGTAAACTTGTTGTCGGTCCCTATTTTTGTAAAGATGATTCTTCATCTTCGAATCTCTATTCGGAGAAGGAGATCTCTTAGTGGATTGCCCAATGAAAGCGATCAAACAGTCGCGAGCCTTGGACTAGCAGTCGTCAGGCTATGAACCAAGTAAATACAAAGTATCTTAGCTTTGTTTCTATTTTTATTTAATTTCATTGCATACTCGTTCGAAAAAGTGAAACACGCTATTCACCCCCTCTAGCGCATTCTCTGATCCAACAATTGGTATCAGAGCGGGGTTACTCTGAATTGGTACAATTACCATTCGAGCAAAGTTTTTCTTTCATTTTTTTTTTTGCTTTTTTGTTCTTAATCTAAATTGGCGCAATCACCTCTTCAGACAAATTATTTTAGCCTTTTCATTTCTTGAACTTGGTGCAACACCACTCGAGCAATTTTTTTCAGTTATTATTCTCCTACACTACAAATCCAAGACCAAATCTTGGTACCTTTTGTGTAGATTTTTTGTGTGCAAGAGTTATTTTGAAATGGCCCATCAAGAAGACTATAGTACCGCTCAATTGCCACTCTTCTTCGGCGAGGATTTCGACTACTGAAAAGGTTGAATGGAGTTCCACCTAATGACCCAGGTGGAAATGTGGATCATCATCCAAATTGGGTTCGTGCTACCTCTTGATAGAAATGGAGTATGGGTGGGATGCGAGAACTGGGACCGCACATAATGAAGAAAATCGAGGCGGATGCAAAGTAAACTCAAACCCTCTAGTGCGGCCTAAACAAAGAGGAGTTGAACCGGTCAGACCCTTCAAAAGCACCAAGAACCTTTGGGAGAAGTTGATCGAACTGCACGAGGGAGCGACCGCCACAAAAGTAAGTAAGCATGATTTAATATTTAATAAACTATATAATATTAAAATGTGAAAAGGAGAATCGGCAAGCCATCTCTATGCTTGAATCCAAGATTTGCTCAATGGACTACACTCGATCGGACAGAAAGTGGAGAATCACGACGTCATAAGGTATGCCCTCAACGCATTTCCAAGGAACACTTTGTGGGCATCTATGGTAGATGCTTACAAAGTCTACAAGGATCTTTCATCTATTAGACTAGACGAGCTATTTTTTGAATTTGAATTACATGAACAAATTAATGCACGGCTAAGAAAGGGATTGCTTTACTTGCAGGAAAATTCAAGACGAAGGAGCCGAAGAAAAAGTACTGAACCGAACTAGAGTCTGAAAATGAATCAAATTCAGAAGATGATGAGATTACCACCGAACTAGTTAATCTAGTACAGAAACTTTACAACAAGAAGAAGGGACTCAACAAGCGCGAGACCAAGAAGGTGATCCAAGCAAAGCAGTCGAGTCTAAATCAAACCACAAAACCCAAGGCCGAAGTAATTTGCTACGGATGCAACAAAAAGGGACACTTCAAGGCAGAGTCTCCAAATCTAAAATACACTCAAAATTAAAGAAGAAAGAAGGCACTACAAGCAACGTGAGACGAATCTTTTTCGGAAGACTCAAACGAAGAAGAACAAAATCAAGCAAGCTTCCTCGCACTACCAGCACGCGAACAAGTGATCGAGACTGAGTCCAAGACTGAATCCGAAGCCAAGTCTGAGTCAAGCCATAGATCCATATTCAGTTCAGAAGGTTCCAACCCCACTGTAAGTCTTGCTTTAGTTGAAAAACTTTATAACATGATTTCTTATTTAACTCGTAAATTAGCCAAGTGTAATGTCTGGGTCAAGTCACTCCAAAAGGAGGTAAAAGCCATTAAGGAGGAGACTAACTCAAGTTCTTTAATTGAACTAGTTCAAAGTGGAACTTCAACTCAAGTCCAACAACTTATGGAAGAAAATTCCACTTTTAAAGTTCAAGTCAAAGAACTTGGAAAATCATTGGAGCGGTTCACTACGGGTTCTAAGTATCTTGATATGATACTTGAAAAATAAAGGCTTATATACAATCGATCAGGACTAGGATACAAGGCTAGAACACGATTTAAATCATACTTATCAATTTTAAATCGAAACGGTAGAAATCAAGTCCAAGCATGGGTCCCTGAACAAGCTTGATTAATCAAGTTGGACTAAACCAATATTAGATACCCAAGAGTCAAATCCATTACCTAGATAAACCTTATCGAGGTTATAACCCAGGAGTTTATTTTTGCTTAATTTAGAATGGTTAAAAGGTTTGATTGATTTTGACAACCTAGCATCAGAAATGATTGGAATGATAGTAGACGAAGGAAGCTTTGTTGAAAGTATGTCTAGGTTGAATTATATGTGTTCTACCTGGTGCAATAAACTTAGTGAATTTAGCTGAAGCTACCCAGTCATACATGGGCTAGTTAGACCAAAACTTAGTTCTAAGTTTTATAGGTTGATTATTTTGGTGAAGTTTTATCTTAGACACGTGGTTACTTTAATGATATCTATTGTGATTCACCATAGCCTGGAAGTTTATATTAAAAACACCATCTTGTAGGACTCAAAGCTAAGTTTGGATCTAAAACAAAATCAAACAACTCTCTTTAAAATCCAAACAAAAGATTTTCACCATCTCACCACAACTATAAGGTTCCCTTGGTTGAAAATTTAGAAATGGGTGAGATGTTAAGTTCAATAAATTTAGTTTGATTGAACCAACTTAATTAATTAATCCACTTAATTAATACTTAATTAATTAAGTCAAATACAATTAATTAACTAATTTAATCAAATTTAATTAATTTAATTAAAATTGTTAATCAAACTTAATTAATCTAATTTATTTAACATAATTAATCTAATTAATTAATCTAATTTATTTAACCTAATTAATTTAATTAAAACTTAGTTAACACCTATTTAATTAATTAATCCGAAAGTTACTTAATTAATCAAATTAGTTAACCTCAAACTAATTAACTTAATTAATCCCAACTTAATTTAAAATCTAACTTAATTAATTAATCTAACTTAATTAATTCTACTTTAATTAATTAATCAAAAATTCACTTAATTAATCAAATTAATTAATATTGTCAATTCAACTTAATTTTATTTAACTTACTTTATCAATTTATTTTAATTAACCAATTTTACTTAATAATTTTAACCAAAATTTAAACTTAATATTAATAACTTAAATGGAATAAATAATTAAAAATTAATCCAAAATTAAACTAAACTTAATTAACTTAAAATTTAAACAAAATTAAGGAATTTAAACATAATTAATAATATTAATCCAAATCCAATTAACTCAATTAAAACTTAATTGAATTCATTTAATTTTAATTAATCTAATTAAATCTAATTTCAAATTAATTTATCCAATTTTTTTATTCAACTTAACTTAATATAGTTTAAATCACAAATTTTTCTTTCTCCTTTTGTTTCATTTTTCCCACTTGATTAAACGAACCTAGGCGCTTGTATCAATATCATCGCCCTACACCACCATTATAGAGGCGCCTAAAGCTAACTCAGGCGCCTCAAACCGCTTCCCAATGTGCACATGATTTTCACTGAGGCATCCATGGTTTTCCTAATTGAGACGCCCAAAACCAACCCAAGCGCCCCAACAAATGTCACGCATCTAGGCGCCTGGAAAGCCCTATAAGAGGCGACTGAGACTTTAGTTTACAGTTGCCCCAATTTGGATTTCTCCTCTGATTTCTTCCCCATTTTCAACCCAAGTCCAAGTTTGGTCAACCTAGGTCTTCAGTTTCTTTATAAGTTTCTAGAAAATGCCAAGGTAACATCTGAAACCCCCTGATTAATTATTTTTTCTCTGTTTCTTAGAAATAAATTTATGTATTTATTATTGCTAGGATTAAGAAAAAGACCACTTTGGCTGGTTCATCTAGTACTCCTAACACAGACATTAGGTTTCCCACTGAGGAGCTTAGGAGTAGATTTTTATCCTTGACATTTAAACCATTACCTCCTAGGTTTATTGATAGGGCATTTTATTTATGCTCATGCATGTCCACTTTAAAGGTAGTTTACTATTATTATTTACTTAACCTTGTTTATTGTACTAACTCAGTGAACATAGGATTGTGTGCCGAGTTATACAATAACTCGGTCAAAATTGATGACTTTACCTACAGGACTAGGGTGGCAGGTAGAGACTTCACTTTTTCTCCTACTGTCATTAGGGACCATCTAGGACTTAGACCATCCACATGTCCCTTTTTTGGTTACCCTCCTAGGGACTTGTAATTTGGTGATCCCTACTCTCATATTACACTTGATAGGATGCATTCCTATTTCTTCGAGGAGGAGAGGGTACATACTGTCACTCAGTTTCACTCCATCAGACTTAGAGTACAGGACTATGCTCTTTATAGAGTTCTAGTGATCTGCATCTTACCTCTGACCACTAGAGATGTCATTATGATGCATTCATTTCTACTTTATACATTATGTCATAGATTAGACATAGACCTTAGTTTGCACATCTTTCATGTCATCATCTATTCAGCTAGCATCACTACTAGCAAGAGGGTTCATATGCCCTACTGTCATATTCTGACTTTTCTCATAACATCCATAGGGATAGATGTCACTATAGGTGATATCAGACCTTTGAGTGAGTATGATATATTAGGTCAGAGGAACCTTTCCTTAGCTGACATACATGTAAATATAGATGGTATCATGTCGTGGAGGAGAGTAGACCAGCCTCAGCCTAAAACCAACTCCAGTAGAGGATCCAATAGATAAGGAGTTACCTGACCTAGACTTTAGAGATTTTCATATTCCTCCACCTCCAACTGCCTCTACTTTAGAGGAGAGAGTCAATAGGATTGATGGGACCATCACTAGACTTGAGGGATCACTCACCAATTTTTGACAAGAGACGTAGACCTAGCTCATCGAGATGATGGATATGCTTAGATATTGGAGCATATGATCCCCCTCATCACCCTCTCAATAGACCACATATTTTATGTCTTGTTACTGATCTATAGCTACATTAACTTGATTTGACTTGATGTTGACTTTTGATCATAGTTGACTTTGACTTTTTATCTGACCTTAACTTGAGCTTGACTTATATATTGACCCTAATAATTGACTTATAAGTGCTCAGTAGAATAGGACCTATAAACTATTTTTCAAAATTCAAGTTGTTTTCAAAATTCATGTTTTTTTAAACTCTAGGTTTTTGTTACTGATATTTTTTATTATTATACTAAGAAAAAAACACTCATTTTTTAGTATTTTTTCAAAAAAATTGACTTAGCCTAGGTCTTCCCTTAGAAAGCATGAACCTATAGATTTAGGCAGCTATCATCTCACAAGCACATTAGGGTTACCTTGCTTGTGTATTGAGACACTTAAAATGGTGTGAGATGTTTAGGGCTAAGCTTGGATTTAAGATGCTTGTATCTGTCCATCGTCATAAATCTAGGCTAAAAATATCAATTCATATTAATCAGGCTAAGTGATCCTTTTTAGTAAACTACAAACTGGACACGTGCACTTAACCTAACTGACTGAGTAACAATCCACCTTTTGGTAGTCAGCTAATCACAAAGTCAAACACTTTAATAAGGATAATTTCTTAGATGATTTTTTTTATTATTATTAAAATAATGCATGCTAGGACTATAAGGAATCATTCTTTAAATTGCCTGCTTGGACTATAAGGAAATTTTGATTTTTTTTTTTGCTTAAGTGTTTTTTTAATAAGTTGTTGAAATATTCATCTTGAAAGTTTTACAAAATATTTAATATGTTTCCTTAAACAAGATTTCAAAAAATTATCTATGTTTAAAAAATAAAATCTTTTTGAAAAATAATTTGAATTTTTTTCAAAAACTTAAGGGAATTTTTTTTAACTTGCATATTCTATTTTCAAAATGTGTTATTTTTCAAAATATAAATTTTGTTTTTTCTTCCTAGCAAATTTTTGATATATGTCAAAAGAGGAGGAAGAGTTAAAGTTAATTCATTTTTTGAAGAAAGGCATGTAAATTTTCAAAATATATGGATTTTAAAAATTATGCAAGTTTCAAAATCTTCAAGGGGAGAGTGTTAAATTAAGGAGGAGCATATTTGAAAAATCTTTTACCTTGAAAATTCAAATGTTTGAAACTTTATAAAGATTTTTGTGTGTTAAGTTGTTTCAAAAATACTATGTTTTACTTAACTTTGAACTAAGTTGTCATAAATCAAAAAATGGGAGATTGTTGGTGCTAGAAGCACTAGCTAATCAAACATGTGTTTTGATATTGGCAAAGGTTCAAAGTTAAGGGTTATTGTTATCTAATGAGCTCGACTAAATGTGCAAGTAAGACTTAGTTGGGGCTAGGTAAGGAAGCCCTAGTTACGTCTAGGCAAGGAAGCCCTAGTTGTAGCTAGCCAAGGAAGTTCTGGTTTGTGAGACTAGATAGGAAGACTTGGTAGATCGAGGACGTCGGGCATAAGTTCTAGGGGTTTAGGACACTAGGAGGGAAGCCCTAGGGGTCGAGGACACCAGGCAAAAGTCTAGATAGGTCAAGGATCGGACGTCTAGCAGGAAGTCCCAGAGGTCAAGATTGGATGTCGAGCAAAAGTCCAAACAGGTCTGGAGGACTAGATGTTTGGCAAAAAGATAAACTCTCCTGAGAGAAGTGGGTGAGGACGTGTTCCTTGAGAGGGAATAGTAGGCGTCAGACTAACATAGGGTTTCATTGGAAACCTAAAAGTCAAGACCAAGACAGTCCAAATTTGACTAACTCTTTTATATATTATTTTGTGCTAACTCTGTATTGCATGAGTTAAAATATGGAAGCCACTAATCCAAGAGCCTGGAAGGTATCCAGGCGCCCTAAGAGGTTCCAGGCACCTCAATGGAGTTGAGGCACACTGAATCCAGAACAACGACAGGATGAGGTGGCAGCCTCGGATTGGCCGACACATGTCAGCATCTAGGTGACTCAAAGGAATTGAGGCGGCTGGATCAGGATAAGAGTTGTCGGATAGAGATTCATCGAGGGCTCATCACATCTGCCTCAATCTAGGCATCTCAAAAGGATTAAGGCACCTGGATCAACATATATAGGAAACGTTGACCAGCAGCCTTCTACAATAACTTCCAACGCTCAAATGACTTCCGCGCTGCTTCGAAATTCCTCTACGATGCTGAAACACTACTCCGACATCAACGTTCAACTATGAATCTAAGATCGTTGGTATTTCTTTTAATTAAGTTATAATATGTCTTTTTGTGCTTTATTTCTCAAGGATTGGTAAACTTGTTATCGGTCCCTATTTTTGAAAAGACGAATCTTCATCTCCGAATCTCTATTCAGAGAAGGAGATCTTTTAGTGAATTACCCAACGAAAGTGATCAAACGATCGTAGGCCTTGGATTAGCAGTGGTTGGGCCGTGAACCAAGTAAAAACAAAATGTCTTAGCTTTGTTTCTCTTTTTATTTAATTCCGCTGCGTACTCATTCAAAAAAGTGAAAAAACAAAATGCGCTATTCACCCCCTCCCCCTCTAGCGCATTCTCCGATCCTACATCTAGATCTTTAGGTCAACTTCGAACTCCTAGACCCCTAAGACACATAGGTTTGTCTTTCTTATGGTTAACAAGGATGTTCTAAGGTTTGTCGGGTTAAAGGGGAGGTCTTATTGAAAGATAATAATTTTAAAGGAGTTTTCAAAATTTACTTTATTGAAATATTATTTTTTGAAATATACTTTGAATAAGATTTTAGAAAATACTTTGCAATTATTTTTTTGGAAAATGCAAGATGTTCAAAAACATTATAACAAATGTGTTGAAAAAATTATGAAAATAAAAGATTTTGAAAATTACTTTGCAAAATATTTTGAAAAACATATTTTCTAAATTTCATTTTTAAAAAAAAAATCGTTTTATTACTTGAAAAATATCATTTACAACTTCAAAATATTTTTAAAATTCTTTTTGAAAAACTTATTTTTGAAACTTCAATTTTTTTTTTTTTGAAAACATTTCTTTACTTTAAAAATATTCTAAGTATTTTCAAAAATTAGAATTTTTGATAATGTGATTTAATTTATGTCTTTCAAAAAATTATTTCTATACACTTAACTTGTTATATTTTGGAAATATATTTTTAATAACTATTTCAAAAGTTTTTTTTTGTGCAAAACCTAAGGAAACCTTAGGTAACTGTCTTTTTGATATATATCAAAAGAGGAAAGGAAGGTTTAAGTTAAATAAATTTATAATCTCTCAGTTTGGCATAAGACTCTTAAGACCTAAGTCTAACTTAAGAGTATTATCAAATATCAAAAAGTGAGAGATTGTAGGTGCAATTAGCCTCTAGGATTTATATGTTTGACAATATACATATGTCTGGTCAAGTTTGATCAAGGGTTGATACAAATAGAACCTGATGTTTGGAAGTGAGATAAGTCTAGTCAAGTCAAAAGTTGACTGGATAACTAGTAAAGGTAAAGTTTAGTCAGGTTAAAGGTTGACTAAATGAATAACAAGAAAAAGTTCAAGCAGGTCAAGGGTGACTAGATGTTTATCAAGGGAAGCCTTAGCATATTAAGAGAGAACCGAATGTTAGGCAAGGGAAAAGTCTAAGCAAGTTAAGGATGATCGAATGTTAGGCAAGAGAAAGTCTAAACAGGTCAAGGTTGACCGGATGTTTGGCAATGTGAAAATCCTAAGGGAGTGAACCTTAGGTAGCGAGAAAAACTCCAAGCAAGAAGCCTAGTAGGTCAGGTAGACTTACAATATTAGACTTGATCCTAAGGGAGTGAACCTTAAATGGTAAAATCTTGGAGAAGTGAACTCCAAGCAAAAGGTAAGCCAAGTAGGTCAAGTAGATTATAGATTAGGCTTGAGTGTTTGCTTCTGTTTTGTATGAATGTTTTATAGTAACTTGAAGTTGGAATCAAACGAACACAATAAAACGCAATTGGACCAAGGCCAGAGTAAGTTGGACTTGACTCGGGTCAAACCGGACCCAAATCGATTTGGTCAATTAATCCCGAGGTTCGATTAACTAGTTTCAAGTCCAGACTCGGATCCGGTGATGTTTCCTGGTTCGGTAGATCAAAAAAATTTTTTGGTCGACCGATAAACTTGATAATGATGAGATCGCAGATCACGATGAACTCGGTCGTGGGGATCAAGTTTGACAAGGATCAATAGACCAATCAAGGTTGATCGATAGACTAAAAAAGTGTTATAAAAGAAACCCTTAGCACGACATTCAGATCATCAATCTTTCTACTACTCAATCTTTGTGCTTGAAGGAAAAGATCTCAACATGCTGCTTGTGTGACCGGGGAAGCGCAAGGAGGAGTGTGAGGTACTCAGGACTTCCAGACCGGATCATCAACGTTGTTTTGTTTGATATATAAGTATATGCTTAATCTATTATTTCTTACTTGTGCTTGTAAATCAAACTATAAGAGGTTTCTCTACCTCCAGAAAGGAGATACGCATTGTGGACTCACGCTTGAGTGCGTAGGCCTTGGACGTACTAATCTTAGGGGTTGGCAACCAAGTAACCACTTGTGTCTCTTTTCCTTTTATGTTTATTATTATTCTGCTGTGTACTAACTCTTGATAGAAAGAATACAACGAATAATGAAGAAAAGATGATCGATATCCCCCCCTGTCTATCGATCAACACCAATCCTACATTATGTCCAAGGCCTGCATACAAAACGCCATCCAATATCTTTCTCCTTTTAAGAAACCGTCCGACTGCAAAGAAACCCCTTATAAATTTAGATCAAGTATAGCATACACAAAATGATAAACTAAATAAGCATATATAGTAAATATAAATTTACTAAATGTGGATCGCTTCTGGGGATCTTGAATGTTGATGCACTCGTCCTAGAGCCTCATGGATTGTACAGACAAAATCTTTGAGCACTTCGAGAATAAAGAAAATGATGGCTTTAAATGTGAATTGATATCATGAATCTCAAGCTTGAGGTGATTTTATAAGATTTTTCTTGTCGACTGATAATCCTTATTCGATCGACTAAACAAAATCTAATCTTGCTCATTCCGTTGTTCAAATCCTTTTACGATCGACTGATCAACAATAATAGTTGACCAATCAGAATCTACACATACTTCCCATCCAGGTTCACTTGTCGATCGAATCAGTATCCCACTCAATCCATTATTTTCAGTCTCTCGATTAACAATGTCGACCAAACGATCCTCCTTTGATCTTATCTTCCACCACACATTATGTTCCAATGATCTAATGTCACGTTGACTCAGTCTGCCATCGCAGTATCTGGTCAATCGAACACACTTGTGTTAGGATCTAAGCGTTCTTGAGGGGAGTGAATAGCTCCAATCGCTTTGATGATGTTGCATAGTGGAAGACTTGAAGTGATCACAACAAAGCAAGAACACAATGCTAACACGCTAGGTTTTACTTGGTTTCACCGCCTCAAGGCCTAGTCCTAATGACTACCACCACTAGTAGTTTTCTTCCTTCTTGAACCAAATCTAGAGGAGGAGAAACCTCTTACAACAATATTTCAATTTCCAACACAATAAAAACAACAAGAGAGAAGAGACAAGATGAGTTACAATTTTCGCAAGAGCTCTTCCTCTTTTTTGCTTGAAGATTGCTGAGAATGAAAGCCTATAAACTTTAGTTTTTGCAAGAGAATCGTAGCTTAGATGTGTTTGTAGAAGAGAGCAAAGGGCCCTTTTAAACATGTTTCAATTTGGCTGCTTTTCAACCCTTTTCGCTATCACCAGTTGATTGTTATCATCCTCAATCGACTGCTATGGAGTTTTGATTGTTGACATAACCATTAAAATGACACTAACTCTGGATTGACGACTGATATTATCCTATTTTTCAAATACAAGTCGATTGCTAAAAACACCAATCGATTGGTGGCCTTCAATAGAATTGATCAGTCACATTAGAGGCATTTTGTTCGCCCGAATAAGCTACTAGTAGATTTCTAGGTTGTAGCAATCAACTGGAGGCGTTCTGTTTGCTCGAAATAGGCAACCAATTGTTTGCTGCAACATAGCAATAGACTGGTAGCTATCAGTCGAACTGCTAATTGAGTGTCGGATTGTTCTGTTCAGGGTTACTTTGGAAACCCCAAATTTGAGGTTTAGTTCATCAGTCGAACTGCTAGAAACTAATTGTTGACTGGTAAACCCTAAGTCAGGATTTGCACACTTTAATTTTTTAATCTCAACCCCTTTCCCCATCTGTAATGTATCATTCGATTGTTAGAGTTTACCAATTAACTGATACACTGCTTTTAGTCATCCTAATAGTTGAAATACGCCTAGCTCCACTACCCTTGTCCCAAGAGTACCTCATGTCAAATGTGTTAGATGGGTGGACCGGCTAGAGGGGGTTGAATAGCTTGCAAATGAAAATTACAACTTCTCTTGTTTCTAACTTAGCAAGGACACACACACATTAGTTAATAGATAACATAAAAATAAAACTAAAGAGGTTAAGGAGTTTAATTGGTTTGCAACTAGGAAGTTGTTAATCCAAGGTAGTAGAAAAGCATTAAAGTCTCCTTCTTCGAACAACGTTGGAGGCGGAGAAGCCTCTTATAGCAATTGATAGCGGGAATTGAAAGTACATAGTAAGAATTCGAAATACAGAGTGTGTTATCTAAATTAGAGGACATGGTCTATATTTATAGCAAATTGGTCGAAATGACCGTTTTACTGACGTGACACTTTTGGGGGCTCCCCGGATGATTAGGGGTGCCTCCATCAAGATGAGTCATGATTCACAGCCAACGTTCGTTGATCTAGTGGATTGGGGGCACCTCTAATGAATCTGAGGTGCCTCTAACGGCTGATGCGGTCTTCACTGCTTATCTGCTCTGCAATGACTTTCTGGCATCTAAGGCACCTCCAATGCATTTGAGGTGCCTCCAATAGCTAGCGGGCGAGGTGCCTCCAATGAATCCGAGGCACCTCCAGCGGTTGGCGTTTGAGGCAGCCTCAATTAACTGAGGTGCCTCGAGTCTTCAGGGCTCCTCCAGTCAATCTAAGGCGCCTAAAATGGTCAACTTTCAAGTTGACCATTCTCTTCTTATCATGCCTGGGTGATGGTTCAGCCATCTAGAGTTAAACTCACCCGAACCCAACTCCGACCTTCTCCTCGAACAGTCTTACTCCTAGCTTTTCATCCCTCGGATGTGCCTCGCGCACCCTTCTCGCTCCACCGATGTACTCTTCTGCAGCTCCTCGTCCCTCGGACGCACCGAGCCCATCGACTCGCTTCTCATGTTATCCTTCTCGCTCGCTACTTCTTTTTCTTGACTTCTTGTGTTCCTATATCCCAACACACTTAGACACAGAGCATCAAAACAACATAGGGTCTTACTTAACTCAATTGATCAACATTAAAACTAACCCTAGGTACTTACAATCTCTCCCTTTTTGATATACATCAATACGAGTTAAGTTAGGGAAAACAATCAAGAAATTGCATTAAAAAATAAATTTATATGCACAAATAAATTTTGCAATATTAATGCTCACCCTAAACTTAACACTCATCAATTCTCCCCCTTTGATAACATCAAAAATATGGAGTAAAAAAATGAAAATTGTAGTTAAAAAATTTGAGAAAATTTATAAGGGATGTACAAAAGTAATACAAGTTTGTGTACTTTGACTGTAATTATTTTTTAAAGAATTTTATTTTTAAGAATTATCCTTCAGATTTGCCATAAAAAATATGAAAATTATTTTTAACTTTTGAAAAATATTGAAATTTTTTGTGAGTGTCAAACATACTCAATATGATCAAAAAAAAATCATGAGAACTATTTTTCTTATCATGAGAAAATAATTTTCTTTACAGAATTATGTAACTTTTAAAATAATTACTTAAAAATAGGATTTGACATCAAAAAATCTTGAAATATTTTTTGAACATTCAAAATATAATGGTTATCTACAAAAAAATAATTCATAAATCAATCTTAGAAAATTTTCAATTTTAAAAATTCTTTTTTTTTTTTGTTAAGAAATTCATAAAAATTCATGTAATAGTCAAAAAATTTCAAATTCTTTTTGCTAACATAAAACACGATTGTTTATCACTAAAAAAATGTAAAACAAATAAAATCAAATAGAAAGATACGAATACTATTTTTTCAAAAAAAATATATTCATAATTCAAATTAATCAATTTCTAGCATGCAAATAAAAATAATTCTATTAGGCTAAACTTGATTTTGGAACCCAATACAAATTTCTAGCTACCAGATTTATCAAATATTTTTGTAGAATATCGAAATTTAAAACTTTTCTAATTTTCCCCCTATGGTTTCGTAAATATTAATTTAGTCCTCCATAATATCTAAGATTCTTTTTTGGAGCATATAAATTTGACCATATAGAATTGTTGTCAGATTTTAATGTTTTTATTTGTTCTTTTAGTTTTGCATTTTCATCCTTGAGTTTATCAAAATCTTCTAGTAAGCATGCATAGTCTTTTTTTGTATTGATATATTTGGTCTTAGTTTTACATAGAGTTCTAGATAACATTTTAATAGCATCATACATTTTATCAAAAAGATAAGAGTCGTACCTCACTTACCATATCGAATTTGTGTGTGGATGCTCCCCCTTCATAGATGCTCTCCCCTGAGGTGTCTCATCGTTTGGTTCTTGGTGGCTTACCATTACTAGTCCGGCATATTCTTCTATCTCGGACTCTTCTGACGACAATCGCTCCAGGTTGCTTTCTTGTCCTCTTGTCTTTCTCTTTTTCCTTGCTTTTCAATTTTGGGTAGTTGTCCTTGATATGCCCTTCTTCATCGCAGTTATAGCACCTTACTTTCCTTCTTCCTTATAGAAGCTTCTTAGCCTATGTCTTACGAAAGTTGTTAGAATTAAAAAACTTTTAAAATTTTCTTACTATGTATGCTTCTTCATCTTTGTCAAGTGTTGACTCCAAAACTAGTTCATCCTTATTAGCTTTTAATGCTAGGTTCTGGCTTGAGCTCTCTTTATTTCTTAAGTCTGCACATCTTGACTCGTGTAATTCAAAAGTAGAAAATAATTCATCTAAACTACTTACCTCAAGGTATTTCAAAATATAATACGAGTCAACAATCGAGGTCCACTCTTGAGTTCTTGGAAAAGAATTTAGAGCATATCTGATTGAGTCTCAATTCGTTACTGTTTCTCTGAGGTTGGTGAGTCTAGTTATCAACTCCTTGAGCTTTGCGTGCAATTAAGCCACCTTTTCTCCCTTTTCCATCCGGAGGTTGCTTAGCTAGTTTCTGATCTCATCCTGATAGCTTGGCCTTCGAGGTTCCTTCATACAATTCTAGGAACTTCTCCCAGAGTTCTTTTGCGGAGATGTAGGAGTCGATCTGATAGACTTCTTGAGGTGGTAGTACACTCAGAAGGTGGAATTTGACCTTACCATTTTCCATGAATTCGATTTTTTGTTTCTTGCTACATAGGTGTTTTTCCTTTTCTTCTCCGTTCTCGTCCTTCGACACTTCAAAATCATATTTTATAGTTAGTAAAATATCAAAGTCAATTTTAAAAAATACCTTCATTCGACGCTTCTAAAGCATGAACTCCTCCTTAAACTTTGGTGGGTAGATGCTTGATCTAGCCATCTTCTTGTTGCTTTAGTTGACGGTTAGTCCTTCTAAAGTGGTTGGGCTCTGATACCACTTGTTGGATCGGGTGGACCAGCTACAGGGGTGAATAGCCTACAAATAAAAATTATGACTTCTCTTGCTTCTAACTTAGCAAGGACACACACACATTAGTTAATAGATAACATAAAAATGAAACTAAAGAGGCTAAGGAGTTTACTTGGTTTGCAACTAGGAAGTTGCTAATCCAACACAGTAGAAAAGCACTAAAGTCTCCTTCTTCGAACAATGTCGGAGGTAGATAAGCCTCTTACAACAATTGATAGCAGGAATTGAAAATACAGAATAAGAATTATAAATACAAAGTGTGTTATCTAAATTAGAGGACAGGACCTCTATTTATAGCAAATAGGTTGAAATGATTATTTTACTGAGGTGAGACTTTTGGAGGCACCCTAAATGATTGGGGGCGCCTCTAACAGGCTGAGTCATGATTCGCAGCCAACGTTCGGCTGATCTAGTGGATTGGGGGTGCCTCCAATGAATTTGAGGCGCCTCTAACGGCTCATGTGCCTTTGCTACTTATCTTCTCTGCAACGGCTTTCTGGCGTCCGAGATGCCTCCAATGCATCCGAGGTGCCTCCAATGGCTGGCAAGCGAGGCACCTCCAATGCATCTAAGGGGCCTCTAGCGGTTGGCATCCAAGGTACCCTCAATCAACTGGGGCGCCTCAAGTCTTCAGGGTGCCTCTAGTCAATCAGAGGCGTCTCGAATGGTCAACTTCTGAGTTGACCATTCGCTTCTTAGCATTGATTGGGTGATGATTCGGCCATTAGGAGTTGAGCTCACTCGAACCCAACTCCGACCTTCTCCTTGAGCAGTCTTCCTCCCGGCTTCTCATCCTTCGGATGCACCTCGCGCACCCTTCTCACTCCACCAATGTACTCTTTCGTAGCTCGTCATCCCTCGGATGCACCGAGCCCGTCAAATCGCTTCCCGTGCCATCCTTCTCACTCGGACCATCTTCCACTCGACTTCTTGTGTTCCTAAGTCCCTGCACACTTAGACACAAGGCATCAAAACAACACAGGACCTTACTTAACTCAGTTGATCAACATCAAAACTAACCCAGGGTACTTACAAGATGAACCTCCTGCCTCTTAAACTTTTGTGCTTTGAGTTCCCTCGTCTCCGAGTCTTTATCCACCCTTTTCATCTAATCTCGCAATCTGCTCAAGCTTTCCTTATGCCAAGAATTTTGCCCTTGGCCTCCTTAGACTTCCATATCTTGCATCTAGTCTTCCGACCTATAATGAGTTATCGTTGCCAAGAATATAGCCCTTGTTCTCTTGGAGTTCCATTCCTTGCATCAAGTCATCCAACCTACAAGGACTTCTCATTACCAATAATCCAAGTCTCGGCCTCCTTGGACTTTTCCTGCACTCTTGTCACACAAGTGAGATCCAACTTATTTACTTAACCTTAAATACTCGTCAAACATTGAAACTTCTCATCAGGGGCATGATTGCACCAACAATCCCCTTCTTTTTTATGTTTGGCAACCTATTTAAGTTTAGGCTAATTTCTAACATTTTATTATATCAACACTATCAACAATTATTGAACAACAAAATCATTTCATGATATCAACAACAAGAGCATATGAAAAAACATGAACTTAAAGGCTCCCCCTATAACCATGCATAATTGCAAAAAGGAGGTAAAATACACTGAGATAACATGGAAGAAGCACACACAATTAGCATCAAAAAAAAAGATAAGTCTATACATGAAGTAAGCATGAATTTGACACAAGAAATTTAATCACACATAAACTTAACATACCATAAAATTCTATAATATCCATCTCTACATGGTGAGACAAGACCAAAATATTGGATCGAAAGAGAATAGATGGGGGGTGATGAATCTCGTGCGTTTAAAAAATTTCTTTTCTTTTCATAAAAAAATCAAAGTTGCAACAAAAAACTAAAAACACGAATACTCTATCAGTTACTTGGTTCCTAATCTAGCGACTACTCCTCCAAGGCCCACGATCACTTGGACCATTTTGACTGAGCAATCAACTAATCTTCTCCTTCAGAGAATCTCTCGAAGGCATAGAAAGCCTCGTACCAAGATGTGAGGGTCATAACAAGTTTACTAAACCTTTATTAAATGAAGTATAATAAAGTAAAGATATTGATAAAACTGAGATGTATTATTGTGGCGTTGGTCATCAGAGAGCTTTCGCGTATTAGCACTTGCACGAACAGAGAGTAGAGAAGATGAGCCTCAGACCCCGAGGCTTCTTTTATACGCCTCTTCCAGTTGACTAAACCTTTATCAGATGATTGGTCTTTCTTCTTTCGTTGCTTGATCAGATTCGATCAGATCGATCTCACAAAATCTAAATTTTTGGTCGACTGAACCCTATTGATTTGACCCAAGGATTTCATTTACTGCGATAATCTTATCATATCTATTTTGCACTTTCCAAAGTTGTTCGGTCAACTGATCCTCCTAATTAGTCGACTGGACCTTGGTTTCCTTCTTTGCAGTGATTGATGTGCATAGATTATATATATTTTTATATATTATTTGATGCATATCTTCTTACATTTCATTGACATGATCTACATTATCGCACCTTATTTTATTATGCTATCATGTTTTTTACTTCATATCGTTCGGAGATCTGCTCTTTGCGTGTTTTTATTTATAGGATGCGTTTTGGAGCAAAACAGAATTTTTACGGAGAGCAAAGCTGAAAGCAGAGCAGGAAGTAGAATAACAAGGAAAAACCCTTGCCATGCCTCCTAGGCACGGCCAAGGCACAGGTCGTGCCTCCCCAAGCACGGGCGTGCCTTAGATGTAGTAGAAGCTCAAGTCCT
>JBBUKS010395056.1:0-19060 GCA_038050645.1 Hedychium gardnerianum
TACGAGTGCACATATGAAAGAGAATCTTTCATCCATACATATTTATAACATTTAAAATTATGATTCAATATAAAATAATTATTTTATTCTAAAACTCTTAATGCGAGATTTTTTTTTCTTTCATTCATTTTTTCGACCATAGCGAGTGAGGGAGTTCTCGCAAGAGTTGGAGAATAAGTCCCTCATTAAAGTTTATTAATCAAGCTTCATATGACCATCAATGGATGGATGAGGAAGACATTAATTTTTCTAAGGGGGTTAATCAATAAAAAAAGATCTTAAATTTTATATTTTTTATTTAAAATTTTTTGGACTTGCTTAGAAAGTTTATCTAGTGAACATTAATTTTGAGTAATTTTCTGTCTTTCTTTTTTTTGCCTATTTTTATCTATTCTTTTGTGCTGCCCTCTTTGTAAAATATTATCTAATTTTCATAGTTTGCCTTTTTTCCTTGTAAATTCTGTTTTTTTTTTTTAAAAAAGTAAAATATGAGTGAAAAATTAAAAGTACATTCTTTATTTTTATTATCATTTTAAAAAATGTCCAATGAGCATCTCATATTTTAAAAATATTTTTTAGTTAACACTTACATTTATGTTTTATCACGGTGTCAAGTATGATATGTGATGTGACACTTAGTTGTTCGCAAATGAGTTAGAGGATATATGTTTTTAAATAATATAAAATAATAAAATAAAAATAAATCATAAAATTAAAAATTAGAAAAAAAAAATATAAGAATAGTATATGTTTTTAAAATTTGAAGAAAAAAAATAAACTTGAAGAGAATTTACAATTTTAATACATAAACTAGATAATTTAAATTTAAATATTTACATGTTTAAATTTAATATATAAAAATTAATATAGGACCCCTAAATTAGACTTATTTTAAATTTGAGAGATATGTTAATCAATTTTTTAAGGTTTTTTTACTACTAAATTTTCAATCGGCATGGGTCATGGGTCATGCTTGACACGTGTCATATTCAGTCAAGGTTCATGTTGTATCTAGCCAAATCCAAACTTGAGCTGTGCTCACTCTAAAACATACACTAAACCTTTGCCGTGAGCCCAACCCATTTTCTAAATTAGCCCTAGATTGTCGGACATGATCCAAACTAAGTTGAGCCTGATCGCCACCACTAATAATACCATAGTTTCTACATGTTGTATCTCGTTGGATGATTATTTTAATAAATCTTTGGATTAATTTGTAATGAATATAAAATATCTCGTTGAGTGTTTTATTTTTTCATGCAAATGATCATTGTGTTAGGATAGATATTCTTCATGATTTATCTCTTTTCAAAAAGTATGAAATCATTCTAAATGAGCTCCTAAGATGATAATTTTATTTTTGTTCTAATAATTTCTGTACGTTATAGCTTAACTACTCTCTTGACAATAGTTTAATCCTTCTTGAAGAAGGATTAACTATTTTTTACTTGATAATTGAACCATTAAAAAGTGTCAATTCCTTATGCTGATCATTGATTGTATCAACGATGGCAACAAGTAGAGATCATATGCCGCCTTTAACTAATCAATGTAATACCTTTTCCTTTTCCTTTTCCTTTATTAGTAAGAGATCAAGACTTTATTGTTACGTGGTTGATTTATATTTATGAATATGTATGGATATTTCACATGTGTGCTCGTAGAGAGTGCAAATTCAAGATCAAATTACATTAAATCTAGTTGATTTGTATGTGAGTTCGATTTATATGTGTCGAATGTTGGATTAATTGAGATAAAAATTGCCCAAACATATCAACTAATATTTTTTTTATATGAATCATTTTTTTTTTTGATTTCCTTAAGTGTGCAATGTGCACATTAATAGCCGACCTGAAATCGCTCCCGGTTTGGCAGTTGAGCAATTTTGCGTGATCTCTTATTTGATAGCTTCCTGTCTAGTCTCCTAATTAAGTAGTTCAGGAGATCTATGCTCGACCTTTCGCTCGGTAGCTCCTTTCTACCTAACCTTTTGGCTTGACAGCTCGACCTTCCTACTCGACTCATTCGATAGTTTGACTACTCAACTATCCCGACTGCTCAACCACTTAGGCCTTTCAGTAGCTCAGTCACTAGGTCCACTCGACCTTCTTTAATAGCTCGACCTTAATCGGTAGCTTGACTTTTCCTAATTCTGCGGTTCGGCCTTAGCCTTTTCAACCCATTTTGATAGATCCTATGAATTAGAATTTTAAATTTAGTAATTTTTAAATTTAATAATTTTTTTTTATCTTCCATAATAATTTTAAAAAGAGTAAGATTAACAAATCTTCTTATTTATTTATTTATGGAGTAAAAAAAACTCTCTACAATCTTCTTATTTACATTAAGGCGCCATCGGCTCTTTGCCACAGCAGCAAAGAGAAAAATCAAGGATGAGTTCGCTCAATAACAGTATAACAAAAAAGTTTAGATCAGTACAGAAAGACACCTCTTTTTTAAAAAATTATTAAAACTTTTTTCCTACTCATTTCTCTCTCTTTTCCCTCACTTAATTATTTATTTGTTCTTTTCCCTCACTTTTTTTATTCTCCACTCTTTTTTGAGTGTCTTTTTTTATTCTCCACTCTTTTTTTTATTCTATAGTAACAGTCAAAGAACCTTATTATGCATAGCAACCAGAGATGTCAATAATGTTTGAAGATAAGGAAGAACAAAAGAATAACTAGTACCAAGATCGAATTATTAAGTTTTAATTCTGTTGGAACATCAAAATTGAACTATCGAACCATTCAGAAATTTAGAATGAAATTAATGATGAAGGGAAGAAGGAAATCATCTCATTTTTTTTTAAAAAAATCAAATTAAAAATTTATTAATTTAAAGATAATTAAATTTAAGATTTCATAATAAATATGAAAATAACTATTTTAAATAAAATATATTAATTATAATTATTCTTTATTCATTATCAAAAATTTAAAAAATATTAATTAAAAAAAAATCAAATCTATAATATATTGTAAATGCATCATGAATATTTATTAAAAATTTATTTTCATTTATAGACTTGTTAATATTGAATATTTTATAATTATTTTTATCTTTTTCTTTTATCTTGCATATTAGTATATTTAAAATTTATCTTTAATTTATTTTCTTTAAATTATTTTTTTGAGATATTTATTTTCTTATCTACATTATCTTTTTTTAAAAATACTTTTAAATTTTTATATATTGAAATGTTTTCTCAATGTATTCAGATAAATTATTTAGAATTTTAATTTTGAATGTAAAATAAATAATCAATTTATTTAAAATGTGTTTTTATAAAATACGATATATCTGAATGCATAAATTATATTTTATAGGTATTAAATTATTAAGTTGATCAATACCTACAAATGATTTTAAATTTACTCTTGTATTGAGTTTAAATCTTTAAACTAACATTTTTAATAAATTTATTCTACAAAATTAATTTATCAAATTATTGAAGAAATTTGTTATTTAATATTAATATATTTAAAAATTAAACTATATTATTTTAAAAATAATAATTAAATTTTATCTGTAATTACATGTCAAAAATTATATAATTGACTGATTCTTTTTTATAGATCAAATAGATAATTATCAATTTTTTAAAATAAATAAATAAAATGCAGAAATTTCAAAGCTACTATTTCCCCAAGGCTATAATACACTCTCAGTTTCTGTACCCGCTTCATAATTGGTCTTTCCGGTGGGACCTAGCGTCGCTGCAAAAATGCAAATCACTTCTCATCTACCACCGGCTTCCGGTTTTTAAGGCCCTCTTCCGTCTGGTCTCTTCCCCGTGGAAGCTATGGCAGCAGCAGAGGATGGGTTCCGGCCTCTCGACGAAGAGTCCCTGGTGGAGTACATCAAGGCCACTCCCGCTCTCCTCGTCCAGTTGGGAGAACAGTTGGAGGGTCTCGCCATCAAGGAAGTCGGCGACGGCAATCTCAACTTCGTGTACATCGTCACCGCCCCAGGCGGATCCTTCGTCATCAAGCAGGTATTTTCTGATTGAATCGATTTGGGGAGGGTTTCCTCTCTCGTGTTCAGCAAATCCAACTTTGGCTACTGTCACGGCACAAACTTTGGGGCTTTTCTTTGAAGCTTTCAGGCTTGTCTTCCTCAAAGTTGCCCTTTTTTTTCCCTTTCATGTGGGACGATCCCTTGATCAGACTTGAATGATTGCAGCCTTCCTTGGAAGGTGATCCTGTTTCTAATCGTTCAGAATAGTTGCTTAATCGTTTTCTTTGCTAGTAAATACTAGAGGAAAAAGGTTCTGCGCTGCTATTCAGCTATGGCGAGGGGCAAGTTCATTTGTTTGGCCTTTAAGTTCTTAAACCACACTAGTCTAAATTGATGCTTAATCATGGATGACAATCTATTTATTCATTTGTTTGACCTTTAAGTTCTTAAACCACACTAGTCTAAATTGATGCTTAATCATGGATGATAATCTATTTTTTGTCTTATTTTTTAAGCGATGAAAGGATTATGAAAGAACCTATGGGGTGACTTCAAATGATTTGTTATTCCTTTTACATTGTGAATTTGACAATGCATTTGGTGAAGTATAGTGGATTAATCATAGAACAATCAACTTATTGTTTTGTAGTACAGGCATTCATTAAACTGATGGTATGGTACAATTCACTCAACTTTAAAGTGCGGCAGGGCACTAAAATCTTTGGTTTATGGTAAGAGGAGTTGCAACATGAAATTGATCGTGGCAATCGCTTGTTGATGCCGCAAACTGCAAGTACACGGTTGTCGTCGAGTAATAAAAAGTATCGATCCCACGAGGACAAAAAATCGATTACCGATCTACGATGTGAAATCAGTTATCTAGAGAATCTGCAAGTTGTGAAAGTCTTGAGAAAACAGAGAAAATCTCAAGAAAAAGTTTCTAGAAAGAAATCCGATGTTAAGATGCGATCCTAGGACTTCAGTTTCATCACAATTACCGTAGACACCCTAACCTATATTTGGTTTCTCATTGGTTGTTCGTGTAGGTAGACAATCCCGATTTAATCGACGTGATCTTTTGGAACTACGCCGGTGTATCCGCCCAAACACGACGCCTACTTTCAGGGCGATATTGCTGAAGAACCGTTTTCTTATGGAGACTCCTGTCATGAGATGCCCCACGGTTAGTTGCCTTCCCTTATTGCGTGACGCCGAATCGAGATAGCTCATTAAGCTTTGTGAAAGCCTAAGGAATCCTCATGGTAACTCAGCCTACTTTCGTGACCGACCCCCCACGTCTCAGTATTCTACGGGTCGAAGGATTGGATTCACTTTTCGGTCCTTTCCCGCACCCCTTGGGATACAAAAACACGCTTTTGGCGTTGAGTTCGTGTATGCATAGTAGATCCGGACCACAAACAGTCAAATCATAGAATAAAAATACACAAATATATATCAAAACAAAGCGTCATGTGAAAGGGCTACTCTCTAGTCTTAGAATCAAGAGCACTACTCAATGGACATGGAGTTACAACAAGAAGACATAGTAAATAAGCTTTTACAATCCAAATTCAAGAGAAAAGAGAGAAAGACTTATTCTATGAAGTGTAAACTGTCTTTGAGATGCTCCTCCAACTCCAAACACGGACGAGAACTCCTCTTGCTCCTTGGAACGACTCTCCCAGGGTTCCTTGTCACCAGAGAACTCCTCTTTCCACGAGCATTGAGGATCTTTTTATAGCCTCCCAGCCCTTAAAATAAGAAGGAACTTCCAAAAATACCAAACTTGCGAAATTTGCAGTAGGGTGACACGGACGTGTGAAAAACACACAGCCGGGCCGCGTCTTTTTCTATGGCCTCGGCAGAAGTGGGACACGGCCATGTGAAAAACACATGGCTGGGCCGTGGGTGTTCCTAGAAAGTGGCGCACGACCGTGTGAGAAACACACTGACACAACGAACGGGCCATGTGTGACTCTGGAAAACCCACGGTTGCTCTGTCTTCGCTTCTTTTTGTCCCGAGGAATACGTCCGTGTCTTGGGACATGGCCAGAGTGTGTTCCTTGATTTATATCTTCATTTCAAGGTTTTTTTTAACTTCGTTTTAGCTCCGATTCTTCGTCCTATCAATGAAAAAAATGCAATAGCAGATCTCCGAACAAGAAAATAGTAAAACAATACTAAAAAGGAATAAACCATGTAATGTATGCTCCTAAAATATCACAAGATGAGTGTAAAATACTAATAAAAATCCTATATGAAATACACTCATCAAAATCCCCCTAACCTAAACCTTTGCTTGTCCTTAAGCAAAATTGATGTCTAGCCCAATGTGTATGAATAAACGTCTTTGATCCCTAGCAAGTTCACGTAGACCGATCGAGTAATAGAATTATTAAGCTAAGGTGTGCAAATAACTTCATCAAGTCCAACAAGATGATCACTGTGCAATGTGCGTAACCCGATCTTAGAGTTTTCAATTTCCAAACCTAGGCAAATCGTCATTCCATCGTGTTCCTAAAGTTTCCGGTGTTAGACACTTATCTTCCATATGCGAGGTTCGTCCCCCTAACCTAGACATAAAGTCTTAATGGAGAACTCGGTAATGAGAGAAATCGATAGATATTTCTCTAGTAACCTAACTCGGTCTCAAAGGGGTACCTAATCATTTCCACCCATGACAATTGTTTTTTATCCCATGCTTATTTCCTTCTTTTTTTTCAAAGTGCTTGCAAAGTGCAACATTTGAACAAACTTTTTTTTTTTGGATCTTGATTTTTCCAAATGGGTTAGCACAATTCTAGTGTTTCCAGTAAATAAAATGTCTAGACGGGGTCACCTATGGATTCCAAAGTACTAATTTGACAAGATGAATCATGCCTATGTGGTATTAAATCAACTTTTCGGAAATAAGTATTAAGTGTGAGTGTATGAGCAAATAATCAAGCAAGCGCATGGTGAAATATTATTTGACACAACTAAAGCCTATATCAAATTCTATGACAAGATAGAAAGACGTGAATTGCTAAAAGACAAGAGCATATTATCATCATCATTTAAGTCTCTACAATTGAACAATTGCTAAAGAGGTCAAGTCTTATGCATGTATGCATCAAATCCAAATTGCAAAAAGGAAACATGAACATAATATAAAAACAAACATGATATGATGCATGCTAACTAAACAAGTTAAACTAACATATTAATCCTAACAAAAACACCAACCAACTAATAGAAACACTCAAAAAGAACACTCAAAATACCTCCCTAGACCAAGATCATACAGTACTCCAAAGAAAATCAATAAGGAGGGGAAGGAGGAAACCTGGGTGAAGTACCGTGCCGCTTTCTCCTATCCTCTAAGAAAGTTTTATGGGTACGTGCGCTTTGTGGATTCAAGAATGGAAACAGTAGGGCCAAAACCCTAACTGGAGTAGGCACGACTGTGGGAAAAACACGGCTTTGCTGTGTGTTTTTCTGTGGCTCAACGTTTTGAGGCTCACGGCCGTGTATGGGACATACGACCCTGTCGTGTGTTTTTTTGAAGGCGCACGACCGTGTGAAAATCACACGACTGGGCCATGTGGGGCACTGTTTGAGGGACACGACCCCCCTATGTTTGGTCCTGAATGTCTCCCACGCCCGTAACTTCTTCTACGATCAGCTCATGGATGTCCCTAACCCCGCGAAAATCAAAAACAAAAAACTAGAATGAGAACTAAGTGAAAGAAAACCCTAAAAACTAAAGAAAAATACTAATTAAATCTTGGGTTGCCTCCCAAAAAGCGCTCTTTTTAGGTCATTAACTTGACTCCTACTTTTAATCAACTTGGACCCTTGGCTTTGAGTGGATTCTGTCCCCCTCCGAGGTTTTCCTCGATCCTAGGTTCACTCTTTTTCTTTGATCTCGTCGGGTTTATATATTTGCCACCCTTGTTTGATGCTTCGCCCTCGTTCTTAGGGTCTGATGCTTCCTCTGGCGGGTCGTTCTTCCGCCACGTGAACCTTATCTATCTTGTGACATGAACCTTCAACATGCAAATTGTCAGTAGCCTTTGACATCAATGATCACTCCGGCAATGACTAAGAAAGACCTTCCTAATATAATAGGGATCCTAGGGTCTTCGTCCATTTCAAGTACAACGAAATCAGTAGGCAACACAAAATCGCCTATTTTTACCGGCACATCTTCTAGAATACCCAAGGGATATCTACAAGAAGTGTTAGCGAGTTGAAGAGTCAAGGTTGTCAACTTGAGGTTCCCTAACTTTAATTTCTTGCACATAGAGTATAGCATCAAACTTACGCTTGCGCCATCACAAAAAGCCTTAGTTATTTTTGTTTGCCCTATAAAACAGGATATAGAGAAACTCCCTAGATCCTTAAGCTTCGAAGGATGCTCGTTCTGTATTAGTGCGCTACACTCCTTCGTCAGTGCTATGGTTATATGATCTTCGGTGGGCCAGAATGTCCTTAATAAATTTGGCGAATTTTGGCATATGGTGTAAGCGTCTAGCAGTGGTACCTTTATACAAATTGACTTCATCATCTCTAAAAATTTGTCAAATTCCTAGTCCTTGCGTGCCTTTGATAATCGCTGTGGAAAATGTATTGATAGTACGTACGTCGTCAGTGGAGGATTCTGCATTGTTTCCACGGTCTTTTCCTCGGAATCCCGGAGAACATCTTCTCCGTAAGTGGTATTCTGAGTTACTTCAGCGTCGTCTATTAATTCCTTACCCTTATTAAGCGCAGACGTCTCCTTCAAAATCCTCTCACTCCACAAAGTCACAACATTGCAATGCTCCACGGGATTTAGCTCTGGCTTTTCTAGAAATTTCCCCGGAGTCCTTGAAGGTGAGCTTGTAACCTGGGCAATCTGAGTTTCCAGCATCTTGGTGTGGCTTATGAGATTGTCCACTGTTGTTTTCAGATCTTTCAGGGCTTCTTCGGTCTGAGTATGTCTCTGCCGGAACTCCTTGTTTGCTTGCTTTTGACTTGAGATGAAATCTTCCATCATCGCTTCAAGTCGTGACTTCGGGGGAGCTTGTTGTTGTCCTGACTGCTGTCCATAATTCCCCAATCCTTGGTATTGATCTTGGTTGTTTCGATAGGAAAAATTAGTATGATTTCTCCAGCCAGGGTTGTAAGTGTTCGAGTATGGATTGCTCGGCCTTGGGTTGAAGTTATTGATTGCGTCCACGTGCTCAATTTGGCTTCCCTAGTTGGTCGTAGTCGTTAAACAACTCTCCGCTGCATGACCTGTCAAGCCACAAACTTCACAAAAAATGTTATGAACGTTCACCGTACTCGTGTTCAGGGAATCAAATCTCTTGGTTAGCGCGTCCATCTTTGCAGAAAGAAGATCCACTGAATTAATTGAATATTTCCCTGGAGTTTGTGCTTGATTTCCTCACTCAGATATCCACTGGTGGTGATTTAGCGCCATGCTTTTTATGATCTCCTTAGCCTTGTTTAAGGTTTTGTTAATCAGAGCTCTACCAGCTGCGGAATCCAATGACACCTTCGTCGCGTACGAGATACCGTTGTAGAAGGTGTGGATCACCAACCATCTTTACAGTCGTGGGCATTGCTGTAGCAATCCTTTAAATCTGTCTCAGGCTTCAAATAATGACTCGCTTGTCTTTTTTTTATGAAGCTCACGATCTGGTGCCGTATGTATGCCGTTTTTCTTGGAGGGAGAAATTTATCCAGAAATCTCTGCTCGCACTAGTCCCATGTAGATATGTTGCCCGTCGGAAGAGAATGAAGCCAAGACTTGGCTTTGTCTCTCAAGGAAAAAGAAAACAACATCAGCCGAATTGCATCCACAGAGGCGCCATTATATTTCATCGTCGAATAGATCTCCAAAAACACCTCCACGTGCATATTTGGGTCTTCCGTCGGCTCTTCACCAAATTGATTTTGCTGGACCATGTGGATTAGGGCAGGTTTCAGCTCAAAGTTGTTCGCTTCTATCGGATGCCTCATGATGTCCTCTGGTGCTAGGGGCGGCGTAATCTCTGTGTAACTTGTTCTTGTTGTCCGCCATGGTTGTGTTTTCTTGAGCTCTGTTCTCTTCTGAAGTTCTCTATTCGTTCACCCTTCAATGGTAGGTGCGGTCTATCTCTGGATCGCAGATCTCCCCTTCTTTCAGATCTCTGCATGCGAGGGCCCTGCCCACCTGAAAAGGAAAGAGACAAAGAGAAGATAACAGAAAAGGGAAGTGATCCTAACGTAAATTAGAAAAAAAAAAATCAGAAAAGGAAAAATAATTCTAGATTAACCAAATCATAAATCGACCGATATCGATTTGAACCAGTCCCCGACAACGATGCCAAAAACTTGATGTCGCAAATCCCAAGTGCACAGTCATCGTCAAATAATAAAAAGTATCGATCCCATGAGGATTGGAAATTGAGTTCCGATCTACGATGTGAAATCAGTTATCTAGAGAATCCGAAAGTTGTGAAAGTCTTGAGAAAATAGAGAAAATCTCGAAGAAAAGTTTCTAGGAAGAAATCCGATGTTAAGAGGTGATCATAGGACTTCGGTTTCACTATAATGATCGTAGACACCCTAACCTATATTTGGTTTCCTAATTCTCATTGGTTGTTCATGTAGGTAGATAATCCCGATTTAACCAACATGATCAATTGGAACTAAGCCAGTGTATCCGCTCAAACGCGACGCCTACTTTCAGGGTGACATTATTGTAAACCGCTTTCTTACGGAGGCTCTTGTCACGAGATGCCCATCGTTCTTGAGTTGCCTTTCCTTAATGCGTGACACCGAATCGAGGCAGACCCATTAAGCTCCGTGAAAGCCTAGGGAATCCTTGTGGTAATCGGCCTACTTTCGTGACCGACCCTCCACATCTCAGTATTCAATGGGTAAGAGGATTGAGTTCACCTTTCGGTTCTTCCCCACACCCCTTTGGATACGAAAACATTTGGCGTCGAGTTCGTGCATGCACAATAGATCCGGACCACAAACAATCAAATTATAGAATAAAGATACGCAAATATATATATATATCAAAACAAAGCGTCTACATGTCAAAGGGCTACTCCCAAGTCTTAGAATCAAGAGCACTACTCTATGGACATGGAGTTACAGCAAGAAGATATAGTAAATAAACTTTTACAATCCAAACTCAAGAGAAAAGAGAAGGACTTATTCTATGAAACGTAGACCGTCTCCGAGCTACTCCTCCAACTCCAAACACAAACGAGAACTCCTCTTGCTCCTTGGAACTACTCTCTTAGGGTTCCTTATCACCAGGGAACTCCTCCCCTTTCCATGAGCCTTGGGGATCCTTTTAAAGCCTCCCTAGCCCTTAGAATAGGAAGAAACTTCCAAAAATACCAAACTTGTGAAATTTGTGGCAGGACGACATGGCCATGTGAAAAACACACGATCGGGCCGTGTCTTTTTCTATGGCCTCGACAGAAGTGGGACACAACCATGTGAAAAACACACGGCCGGGCCGTGGGTCTTCCTGGAAAGTGGTGCATTGCCGTGTGAAAAACAACCGTGGGCCTTCTTGGAAAGTGGAGCATGACCGTGTGAAAAACACACGACCGGGCCGTGTGTGACTCTGGAAAACCCACGGTTGCTCCGTCTTCGCTCCTTTTTGTCCCGAGGAACACGCCCGTGTCTTGGGACACGGCCAGAGCGTGTTCCTTGCGTTATGTCTTCGTTCCAAGGCTCTTTTAACTCCGTTTTAGCTCTAGTTCTTCGTCCTATCAATGAAAAAATGCAAGAGCTGATCTCTGAACAAGAAAACAGTAAAACGATACTAAAAAGGAATAAACCATGCAATGTATGCTCCTAAAATATCACAAATGAGTGCAAAATACTAATAAAAATCCTATATGAAATACACTCATCACTTGACTATACCACTGTGTGGCATTCGATGCATTTACAGTTTCTATTATTGGTTATCTGTTTTAGTATTGAGGCAATCTTGATATCACATCTTAAATTTCCTTCTGTTTCTCTTATGTGCCATATTCTATCTTATGATGGATGAGTCATCTATTGAATGCTCTTGATGCTGAATTAAGATAACTTCAAAATCTCATCTAATTTGCTTGGTGACTCAGGCTCTTCCTTATATTCGCTGCATCGGTACTTCGTGGCCTATGACAAAGGAGCGTGCCTATTTTGAGATGTTAGCCTTAAAAGAACATGGTCGCCTATGCCCAAATCATGTACCCGAAGTTTACCATTTTGACAGGCCAATGTCCTTAATTGCTATGCGCTACTTGAAGCCTCCACATATTATTTTGCGGAAAGGGCTAATTGCTGGGATAGAATATCCATTACTTGCTCAACACATGTCGGACTTTATGGCAAGAACACTTTTTTTCACATCACTTCTTTACCATTCTACACTAGAGCACAGAAAAGCAGGTACATTCAATTTGATGAATACAGATTTATTCTATTATTTCAATCATATTCTCCATTTTTTTCAAATGCACAAGAATTTTGTGATTATACATCTAAACACATTAGTACTCTCAAATATTCATATTTTTGAAGATGTTCCTGTTGATAATGTGATTACCTTCACGTTTAAATTTGCCCAATTGCGCTCTTATTTGTTCCAACGCCCAATGAAAAATTCAATTTTTCTCAACATTCATTACATCTAGCATTATAACATTACAACATTTTACTTCTGCATGCTTTTAGATTTCTCAAATTTTCACTTGTCTTTGTTGACAATCTCTTCAATGTTTTCTTTGCAGTTGCAGAATTTTGTGGGAATGTGGAGCTATGCAGGCTCACAGAGCAAGTTGTCTTTTCAGACCCATATAAGGTGGCTCAGTATAATCATTGGACTTCACCTTACCTTGACCATGATGCTGAGGCAATTCGAGATGATGACATCTTAAAAATTGAAGTAGCTGGACTGAAGTCCATGTACTGTTGTGATATCTCAGCATTCATCTTTATCAGTTCTGTTTTTTTTAATAAAAAAATAATTATTCTACTTAGTATTAATTACATTTGTAGGTTCTGCGAGAGGGCACAAGCTCTGATTCATGGAGATCTTCATACTGGTTCTGTCATGGTGACTAATGATTCTACACAAGTCATTGATCCTGAATTTGCCTTTTATGGGCCTATGGGATTTGATATAGGAGCTTTCTTGGGAAACTTGATTTTGTCTTTCTTTTCTCAAGATGGTCATGCCAATAAAGACAATGACCGTGAGGTAATGACTGAGTTAACAATATTGCATTTTTGCATGGGGGAACTGAACAAGCTCTTGAGTCTAGATTCTAGCATTTGGGAAACTTTTTAGTTAATTAGTTGTTCTGGAATAATAATAAAAAATTTCAAAAGAAGAGAGGAAAAAGTAAATTTGTTCATTTTTTAGTTTCCATTTGGCTCTTCCTGTTGGAGTTTTAGCATTAAGAGAGCTTTCTCAGACTTTCTTTCTTTTATTTTTTTTTTCCTTTGTGTTTTCCAATAAACTTGATAAACCATCAGTTTGAATGCCGTAAACCATTTAGCAAACAGATATGCACCTCAATTGTTCGTTCTCATGATCATCCTTAGAATACACCATATGTATGTCTGATCTAGAGAAGTACCAAGATGATGATTCTAAAATGTGTTCATTATTGTGAAACCACTACAATGTGCCTTAAAGAGATTGATTCTCTCCATTTCATCCCTCCAAATAACATCACATATTTTTCTGATTCAGCTGATACTTCAAACTTCTTGTAGCCTTGTAGGCTGCTCATTGTGCTATCGAGACAAGAGTGTAACTATATTGTTGGAATATCATTTATTTAGTTCAGTTTGTTTTTTCAATTAATAATATCGTTCTTGCAGGCATATAAGAGGTGGATTTTGAAGATGCTAGAAGAAACTTGGAATCTTTTTCACCAGAAATTTGTTGCTCTCTGGAATGAGAACTTTGATGGGCATGGTGAGGCGTATCTTGCAGATATCTTTAACAAACCTGAATTGCAACTCCTTGTGCAAAAGAAGTACATGATTCATTTATTTCATGATTCTATCGGATTTGGTGCTGCTAAGATGATAAGGTACTTTTTTTTATCTGAAACTCTAATCGGTTGTATGCCTATTTTAGAATTTGAGTAGACAATCCATTCAATTGTGTGATAAACTCAAAATATTGGTTTACCAATATATTAAAATTTTATCTGAATTAGTGAAATGAGAATCATAGCTAATCTAACTAAACGTGGGTATTACTTTAGAATTGCATAAATGAAGATTAAGAATAAATAGTTGACGACATGCATTGCTCTCTGAGGTGTAAATATTAGTTTAACTATATTTTTGAATTTATTTTGGACCAATCAAATGTACTTGTCATATTCTTGTAGAAAAAAAAAGTGAAATTATTGATATTCAATCAACTATATTGATAGTATTATGAATTGGCTAAATTAAGGATGACAATAGGACGGGGTGCGATATTTTTATCACTTTTCCCCCTATCCCATATAAGAAGTCAGGCGGGGGCTTATGGATCCTTGTCTTGCTCTGCTTCTCGTGCAAGGCGAGTGGGGTGATGTGTGATTAAGGTTGGATGCACTTACGAAGCATCCATCCACTCTACTAATATCACACATTCTCGATATCTGATTCTTCTTTAACTTCAGCAGAAAAATGGCTTCAGTTTTGTAACTCAATTTATGTTTTTGCTGACCTTTAACCGTTCATTGGGGTTGCAGGAGAATTGTTGGAGTAGCTCATGTTGAAGATTTTGAATCCATTGCCGACGAGAGCCAGAGGGCATTCTGCGAGCGCCGTGCCTTAGATTGTGCCAAAAAACTTATGAAGGAAAGGTGCAAATTTGAAAGCATCAGCCAAGTCATTTCAGTCATTGAGGAGATTTCAGCTCGCTAGCAGTCGAAAAAATTGGAGGAACTCGTAACCACCATGAAGTTGCATCAGAGATGCATCTTAAGTGTTAAACTAAATTATGCTTTCAAAATGAGTCAGTAAGTGTTTAAACTGTGTGCTAATCTTAAAATAGAGTTTCCCCCCTCTTTTTTAGCTGCTTTAAACCCCATATGCATATTTATTTTCGGGGAAGAAATAAGATGTTTAAGTTAATGAAAATGCACCTTATCTTTTAAGTATTTTACTCGCTTATTCTACGACATGATCCTGAATACTATTGTGGGGAAAAGCTAGTCTTTCTAACTTGAGAATGAAACTGACAGATACCTCAGGTTTGCTGTGTCAAATTGCTCTATGAACCTTAGATCGATAACTCTGGTTTTTGCAGCAGCAATTGGCTTGTGCTCGTCGAATATTGAAGTGAGGCACTGATGCTGAAGCTTTCTTATGCATCCTACCGAACAACCAGTTCGATAGTTCGATGGTGGACTAGTACATAATTTGCACATGAGGGAGTCAAGCACACATGAAATAGGAGGATGGTTCAATTTCACATCTAAGAGTGAAGAAAGAGTAGTATACAAAGTACTCTCTTAGTAGAATGCCCAAGGATGAAAATTCTCAAGGTAATTAGACTGATAATATGATATACATAAAAGTCGGAATGGCGAGAAACAACGTAAAGCAATGTTGTGTGTTAACAAAGTTGGAGGAAAAAATAATCATAGGTCTTGTTATTACTTATTACTGGGTTGATACGCAAAACGACCTCACTTAGGTCAGCACACATGTGACCCCACTTCAGGTCAACATATAACTCGTGTACACAAATATTAGTGTTGAAGGGGCGATCTATCGAACCAGCTTGACACGTTGACATCTGTAAGGGTTGATTTTTTGAACTAGGTCGCTATGTTGGCACCTTCTTGAAATTCTTCGAGTAGATGCCATCGGCTAGGCTAAGGATGGGCTCAGTTCCTTGAGCTCTCCACCTCGAGCTCAATTTCCTTGAGCTCTCCACCTCGAGCTCAATTTCCTGAGCTCTCCTTTGAGCTCCCCAAGCTCTCTACTCCGAACTCTCTATTCCGAGCTCTTTAAGCTCTCCCTTTTGAGCTCAGTAGGCTCAAATGGTTTCTCTCAAGACAACAACTACTACCCATACGATCATTGGCCATAAGTAGATATGACTCACGATTCCTACATGGTCCTTTCACGATCATCATTTCCTGACTTAATGGATAGTAACGATCAAATGGTTGGCATAATGGAGGCGGTTAAAATTAATGGTCATTAAGCTAGGATTACTAGCTGAAACGTTAAATGATTTCTTAGAGATCGTAGTCCTGATCTCTACGAGTATCTTCCAATTTTAATACTTATAAAAGGATTCCTTAACTTTTCAATCGTTATGCTTTGCTCATTTTTCACTACACCATTAGTCACTTAAGCATCAAGGGACTTTAATTGTTGGATAATTTCAGTGCCAATTGACGTTTTCTTTAACGTGCGCATATCTGACTACTTCGTGCAAGTCAGACTACGTTTCCACCTCAACATCTACCTCATCGACAGAGCTCTGCGTTATCACTTCCCTATCGACATCCATATCGGTGGTAAAATTCAGCATCATCATGGGCCATCGATTGTTCTCCATGATCAACATTTATTCGAATGACTTTCGAAAATAAGTTAAAGAGGAAAACAATATGTGCGAGAAAGGGACTAGCAATCTCCTTACATTATTAGCTAGCATAAATTTGTATTTTAGGGGATAAGGTTGGGATTGTAAGATTATAAATAAAATTTTATATTAAAAATATATGAAAAAGATCATGAGCTTATAAAGGAAAGATCTCTCCATTATTATGAGACCTTTTGGGTAGAGCCCAAGAGCAAAACCATGAGGGCCTAGGCCCAAGGTGGACAATATCATACCATTACGGAGATATTTAAATTCCTTTGGTTCTAACAATTTGTATTAGAACCCGGACTACTAGAATGTCTAACCGCTAATTGTGCACAAGAGCTATAGTATAATCGAGTCATGTGAGCAGAATATTAACCTCAAACAAAGGAAGTAGGGGCTCCCGTGTCCGGATCAAGAAGACCAGACACCAGGTAGGAAGTCTTAGTTGCGACTAAGCAAACAAGTCCTAATAGGTCGGGTGGACCGAGGGGCAAGAAGACTTGGTGGGTCGAGGATCGGATAAGAGGTCCTGTGGTCCTTCGTTTGAGGGGGAGATTGTTGGGTTGTAAGATTGTAAGTCCCACATTGAAAATACATGAGAAAGATTATGAGCTTATAAAGGAAAGATCTCTCCAGTGATATGAAGCCTTTTTGGTAGAGAACTCAAAAATAAAATCATGAGAGCCTAGCCTAAAGTGAATAATATCATATTATTATGAAGATATTTAAATTTTTTCGATCCTAATTAAAGTATAATTTTTTTATATATATATATATAAATTCTAAGATCCATCATTTAAGATTCCAATTCTGATCATCTTATTGTTACTTTGAGTTCTTTATCACTGGATCATATCTTTAAAGGCAAATCTTCCTTTCTCGTGATACAAGTAGCATGGTAAACGAATTAAATACTCATGGTGATAAAAAATAAAACACTCATCTTAATGCTCTCACCAATTTATTTTAGACCAATATAAAGAGGTAAATAATGAGTAGTTAATATCTTGAACAACGATTGAAAAAAAATAAGAACTTAATTACTAACAAAATTTGACCCTAAATTTTATGATGTCATGTCTTAGCTAATAGTTCATCCCGAAGGGACACAAATTAAATATTCATGATCAGAGTTGATGTTTAATTTAATAAATTTATTTATATTCGTTCAATATAATATATATATATATATATATAATAAATAAGTTTGAAAATTAGTATACTGTTTGTAAATATTTACAAACAAAGTTTATAAACAATTATGAATAGATTGATTTATTAACTTTTATAAAATTTAATTGTATAATTATTTCATAATTTTTTATTAAAATGCATGAAAATTATAGTAATTCATAAAATTTAAATTATTTATAATATATTAAAAATAAAAAATAATATAAATTTTATATATTAGATAAATATTTAATTTAATTTATTTATAAGGACGACACTCTATTAGTTGATCTAAATAAAAAACTAAGTTTAATTTGAGCTTGATAAATTTTTTAATACACTGAAGTTCAGTTCGGTTTGATTAGTTTACATTCATAATCATGGTTAAAAATTTATTAAAATAAGAAATCATATTGTTCTAGTTACAAATTGAAACGATACGATTTCAATATCATATCATGCTAATATGATTTTGATTTTTTTAAAATATAAAATATATTAATTAAAAATTATTATTATAATATTTAATTACTATAAATACTTACTATTAGGTTAAACTAACCTTTTAAAAAATTAGAATATAGTAAAAATCAATTTAGAATTAATTGAAGTTTAGACATAATAATTAGGGTCAAGTAAATTTAAATTAAATTAATTTTATTTTATTTTAATCCATTTAAATGTATTTAAGGAGGAAAAGAATAAGAAAAAAATATTTTTTTAAGGAGGAAAGGAATAAGAAAAAATATTTATATATTTTTTTCATGTGTCTAGGGAGGAAAGAAATAAAAAATTAGAATACAAGGAGATAATCATTACAAAAAAATAAAAATAAAGAAAATTAACAGTTAGAAAATAAAAAAAACTAAAATTGAAAAAAAAACTAAAATTGAAAAAAAAACTTAGGGCTCTCATGCTATCGCTGTGGTCTCGTGTGGTCGATGTGGTCTCGCTTAACCACAATGTCTCGTGTGAAGTCTCTACACGATCACGGAGCCTTCACGCTGCTGCAGGACCTCACACGGAGCCTTATGGGGTCGTGCTGGTGTTGGTGTCGATTCCGTATCGATCGATAGGTGAAATGCTAAATTCTTCCCGATCACTAGATGTATGAAGTTTTGTGAGGTTGTGTCGGTATCAGTTGACGGAAGAAATAATAAATTCCATCCATACTTCTGGGTATGCTTATAATGCAATTATGTATATATTTTATACGACTAAAGATGTTGGTATCCATTGCATTAAGATGCTTCCTACGAGTTTAAATAAATAGCACAAGCATGCACATTGTGCGTGCATGTATCAAAAGCTATAGTGAGTTCAATAATTAATGAA
>JBBUKS010395271.1:0-19057 GCA_038050645.1 Hedychium gardnerianum
ACAAGTTATTGATTTGCAAATTTACTTAACTGTTCACATCATTATAATTTTCATATATATAATTTTTGTTGTCCATTCATGTTACATTAACACCATCATTATCTCAAACAAACTTCTTCATCCCTAAGTATCTGACGTTTCTTTTTTATTTTAAAAGGAAACGGTTCAGGCATTCAGCTAATAGAAGCTGAAGTTGCTCTTTACTGGAGGACCCTATGTTGGCATTTACAAAGTAAAGCTCAAGTAAGGACTTTGTTCATGCGCTTAAAATTTTGTCTAATAATTTTCTTGTGTTGGATTTGATATCACACGCTCGAGTCAATTACAAAATTCTAAAACTTGCATTATGGAAACAATGGATGGAGTTACCATTTTCCACATAGTGTACAGTCAATATTTAAGATCATAGTTGAAGAGATATTTGATTAATATAAATAATTTAATTCACAGTATTATATTCATAAGTACATTATTCAAATACAAGCAATGAACTGAAAAAAAATATAAATAATTGCATGGCCCTTGCACTAATGTCTACATACACTTGACACACTTTGAGTTTCAAAATTGCACTCAATATCCTTTTATATTATTTAAATACAACAAACTGAATAAAAGTAAAAATTACATGGAACCCTAGTACTAACGTCTACATATACTTTAACATTCTTAAGTTTTAGAATTCCGCACGATACCCCTTGGTGTTCACAACCAATAATGGAGTTAGATATTTTATTATTTTTATCTAGTAAAATTGTTTTGATTTGATTAAGTTTGCTCGAAACAATTGTGATTTCTACAAATGATTTGCTATGAGTTTATTTTATAATCTTACACTGAATATTTGGTGATTGTTTGAAGATCTCCGACTGTAAAGAATATTGAAATAGATTTATGTTATTAGTCAAAATAAATATTAGGATACTGTCCTCTCAACTAACTGAGAAGAAAATGCATACTTGTTTTTATACTGACACTGCTGTTTATGCATGCTGTCATCATCATTAATTTTTAAACTTGGAAGAGACCCAAGTATAACTAGACCTTAGTAAAAGATGGCACCATAGTTTACCCAAAAGGTATCTATAACAAACCAGACAAAGAAAAGAGGAATGTAGGCTATAGAGATTTGTGTTTGAATCAAATTCTGCTCATGCTGTACTAGGTATGTGTGAAGAATTACTATGTTTTTTAGGACAGGAGATGACACATAAAACTGTACAGTATTAATTGCATGGCACAGAACTGTACAGTTTGAACATCCTTTGGCTCATTAATTTCAGTTCCTTTTCAATTCTAAAATATCGCATGCATAGTCATCACCAAGTAATTGTTCTTTAGATTAATTTCTGCTTGATACTCATGATAGTTGAACTTCTTTGTTGAGGAATATTCCTATTTGCATAATGAGATATAAATTTTCTTCTCATTGTCATCAAACAGATAAAAGGTACTGATGCTGCAAGTGCCACGGGCACAGAAGCAGCAATATATGCATCAGAAGCTTCAGACAATAATGACCTTTTAGAGGCAATCCTTCCAGCAACAGTATCCTCTTTTGTTGATTTGGTAAAACTGCATCTATCTGCTGGTGAGATTTTGTTCCGCATTTTGCTCTCAATCTATGAATCACCAAAAAATTTAGATCTTATGACCAAATCATGTTGTATTTACAGGTCCAAATCACCACTTCACTGCTCGTCAGCTATTACTACTTGGGACAATGCTTGATTTCTCAGACATGACAAACAGGAAAGTTGCTAGCGAATTTGTTAATGAACTTTTACTCATGCCTCTTGAATTCGAAGTTGATGAGGATGGGAATAAGATTGTCATTGGTGATGGAATCAGTCTTGGTGGAGATAAGGAATGGGCAAGATCAGTAACAGAACTGGCTAAAAAAGTGCATGCTTCAATTGGTGAATTTGAAGCAGTAATTACTGGTGTTATTAAGGTGCTTGCCCAGCCTTGCAGAGAGAGAACTGCTGACTTCATAAACTGGATGCATTGTCTTGCAGTTACTGGTCTTCTTTTGGAAAATATAAATAATATTTGGAGCCTAAAAGGCACTGGCATTGAACCTTCTGAGATGCTACATGCTTTACTGCTTCCTGGGGTAAGTGTGTAGGTGTTTAACTGAGATAGCATTCCAAGATCTCACTAACACTACTATGCTTATGACAACATTTCATGGAATGCAGGCAAAGCAGAGCCATACTGATGTACAAAGAGTTGCAGTAAGATGCATTGGACTCTATGGACTTCTAGAAAATAGATTGACAGGAGAGCTAGTTACACAACTAAGATCTTCCTTTGTAAATGATGCTGCTTCAGTAAGAATCATGACAGGCAAGTCGTTGATGGATTTACTGGCATGGCATGGTCCTCAAGAACTCGATAAAGCAATTGGGATAGATATTAGTCAGTCTAATAATGAAAAAGGATTTATTTCTAACAGCTCCTTAAATTTTAAGGAGGATACCAACATAGGCTTGCTTGATTTGCTTTACTATGGATTGAACAGTGATGAAAATGGTGAACTTGGTGATGGAGATGAACATGAGAGTCTCCATTCTGTTCTTGCTGAAGGCTTTGCTAAAATTCTCCTTTTGAGTGAGAATTATCCAAGTATTTCTATTACTTTACATCCTTTGGTCTTAGGCAGACTCATAAAGTTGTACTTCTGTGATGAAACTAAGGAATTACAAAGGTAAAGATAGTCTCATACAATTTGATAATTTTTTTTAAAAAAATTGCTAATTCATTCTTGTAACACAGGTTAAAGCAATGCTTGTCCATATTTTTTGAGCATTATCCTGCCCTCTCGTGCATTCACAAGGCAAGTTGTTAAATTAATTGCATTGGAAACAATTAATGTCCATGCTGCTTCATTTCTTATGGCCTGAGTTTTCTTGTGTAGAGGTGTATCTCCACTGCTTTTATTCCTACTGTGAGATCTTTCTGGCCAGGTATTTATGGTAATTCTAGTGGTTCTTCAATCATTGTGTCGAAAATGAGAAAGAGAGCATTATTAGTTGCACGCTTCATGTTACAAATGATTCAAGTCCCTCTCTTCTCAAAAGAATCCAAGGAGGATGAGTCCAACAAAGTGAACTCTGAAAGCCATTCTTGCTCACTCCAAATGTCGGATGATTTTGACAATGGGGTAGAGGGAATTGCCATTCGCATTGCTGCAGAGGTAAAGACTATAACTCCAGGATGGTTTAGCTTTGTTGCTTATCCGTCTTTTGAAGCCGTGCGAGATTTTTTTTTCCAGTGTTTCAGCATTATTCATACGAGACTTGTGTATCATTGATATTTATGCTAAGCATCATTTAGGTTGCAAGCTTCTCAGAGAAGAAAACATCTGCTGGCAAATCTTATATGATGGCACTGTCTCGACTAGCAACTTCAATTCAGTTCCGCGCATCTGAGCAACATTCTATCAAGTGTATGAGGAGCCTATTGAATACCATGAGCTATTCAGTAACAGGGGACAAAGAAATCATCAAAGAGTTCAATCTTATGGCGACGCGTCTCAAATCTCTCGACAAACATTCCGATGAAGAAATATCAGAGGATCAATTAGCCACTATTTTCGGTACTACTGCACCACAAACTTTGACTGTGAATTCAGCATGAATAAATCTAGCACCAAACTCCATGACAATGCTTGCCATTTCAGGGAAGTTGGGACTGGAGTGGAACCCAAGCATTACATCCACAACCTTCCCTCCAACACCAGCACAACAGTCCGCCAGGAGTGCTCCGGCCAGGCGGCAAAGGGTAAGGCGTGAAGTTTCCTCGTCCGACGATGACAGTGCCGAGGACAATGATGCTAGTGGCTCTGTGGTTCCGATGACTGCGAGCCTGATCAGCGGGCGGTCTCAGAGGGCTAGCAAGACTGCAGCAATCAGCAAGATGTCAACCAAACTCCAAACTGAACTCTTGTCTGAGAATGAAGAAGATGAGGAGTCAGATGTGACAGCAGCTGAAGAAGAGCCTTCTTCAGAGTGAAATGTTTTGTATCGACATTGAATATTTGTTCATGTTTATTCTTGTTTTCAAAGTGCTATGAACTTGGTTGCTAGATTAGATGATAAAATATGTCCGTGCTGAATGTGATCCAGTTGGCAGTTGTAGATCAAATTGGCTGATTTACCATCCCTATTCACCTTGAATCATCACTTGTAACTAACACACCGACAGGTAACAACTAATCCAACCACCCTCCTATTTAACTCCATCTTCGTCTCCATTTTCAAACCACTTCAACATTAAATACTTGAGTGATCAGATGTTTTGGTAACTGGTCAGTAGCCATGCAATCGACCGGTTACTTGCAAGACGCGGTGGCACAGTGGATCCACCCCCTCATCAATCCAACTCCGCCGTCGCAGTCGTCACCGCCGTCACCGAGTACCCAAGAGCTTCACCATCTTCTTCAGGTATAGAACTACTTAAGTCGACTGCTCCTAATTTAATGCATAAAACACACTTTTCCTCTGGCAGGGGGATTCAAATTCAAGGTGCTCCTCTCTGGAAGAGCCATGGCAGTTGAAGAAGAGCAGCAGCAGGAGAGTCCTGGCGACGTGCCCGTTCGCAGTGGTGAAGCCGGACGACGTGACGCTGGAGGACATCAACGCCAGGCTTCTCAGGCGGCCACAACGGCCAGTGCGGCACCTGGCCGCGGCGGTGGGAGTGCACAAACGCCGACAGGACATGCCGGGACTCTCCGGCAAGGTGGTGGTCGCCGCCACGAGAATCCGCACCGGAGGAAGGGGCACCATAACGATCATCAAAACTAAAGACTGATCAACGAAGGCAAATAAGGAGGACAATTTCGCTACAATCTAAACATCTCAAAAAATCATATAAAAACAAAGAGAAACAAAGCCATCAAGAAACAGTAATGTGTTTGTTTAACCTATCCTGTATGTCTCATATGCAATATATATAAACAAACAATTTCATGCTCATGCTCCGCGTTCTTGGCTGTGCCTTTTCAACCTCCGAAAGTGAGAGTTCCGGAACAAATTATTGCCATCCTTATGAAGAGCAACCTCGGAGTGAATCACTGAATTGGGGAACTGTTGTTTGTGCCTTTCATCATGATTGTTGTGGTTCTTCTCATCGATCTCACTTATCGTTGTCTTCTTCTTCTTCTTCTCCTTACTCTGATCTTCCTCTTCGCACGTCTTCTCCTTCGTTGCAACATAGACGAAGGGACCGACAGGCGCATCATTCAAACTGAGAAGTGGCTCCAAAGTCTCCACCACAGTTTTCATACTCGGTCTCGCCTTTGGAGTGTGGCTCAGGCACTTGTAGGCGAGCCCGGCCACTCTTTGAGCGCCTTTGACGGAGTAAAGCCCATCCAGGTTCGGGTCCATGACACGCCTAAGCTTCTCTGCATTGGTGAGGTAAGGCCTTGCCCAATCAACTAGGTTCTTCTGTCGACTCGGTCGGTTCTTGTCAACGCACCGTTGACCCGCCAATAGCTCCAACAACACGACTCCGAAACTATAGACGTCGCTCTTGGCATTCAAGTGGCCTGAATCACATCGAGTTAGCGTTAGAGCAACTGTGCAACATATGAATATGAAACTTGTTCTTCATGTCGTACCCGTCAAAATATACTCGGGTGCGGCGTACCCATACGTGCCCATGACGCGTGTGGTCACGTGAGTCTTGTCGCCTTGCGGGCCATCCTTTGCGAGCCCGAAATCAGAGAGTTTAACCGTGTAGTCCTGTGTTTAGATGTAAATGCTTTCTTAAGACTACTACTACAACAACGTAACAATGTGATACTGAATTGCAAAAGGAAGAATTGAGAAAATGAATAGCTACCTCATCGAGTAAAATATTTGAAGCTTTGAAATCGCGATAGATGACCGGCTTATCGGCTTCATGGAGAAAGGCCAATCCCTTTGCAGCTCCAACAGCTATCTTTAACCTTGTTGACCATGGCAACCAAGCAAGGAGACCTTCAAAGAATTAAACTATAAATGTTAAATAAAATTACTAAATCTATTTTTATTGTCATCATTCATTATTTTATTTATTAATTGTTGATAAAGATGAGCAAGATAGATCAAATTTAATCCACTAAATGTTTGTTTGATGTGATTGAAAGTGAATGTTTGTTGTTTGATTCATCTAATTGTTCTATGAAGGAAAATAAAGACAAAATGATGGCTATCTAGAAGGTGATGGTGGGACAATATAATTCTTTTATTGATAAAAATAAATGATAACTTTCTAATGTATAAAAAACAACCGAATCTTATCCGATTGACTAATGAAAAATCTAAACTAATACATCTTAATTATACTTAAAATGGATCACTAGTCAATGAGAATCATGATAATTAATTAAATTATGAGGAGAAGACAAACATACTTTGGAAAAGTTGATTCTCCAAGCTCCCTCTTGCCATATACTCATAGACCAACATTCTGTGTTCATCCTCGCAGCAATATCCAATTAATTTAACCAGATGCGGATGCCTCAGTTGACCTAAATACACCATCTCAGCCTGCAATTAATCAAAGAATGAGGGGTAAATTGAAAAAGCGTTGCGAAAATTTTCAGAAAACTCCAGAGTTTCTAAGAAATTGTGATCGGAGCCCTCACCAGCCACTCCCGGTGGCCCTGATGCCCGTCGAGGTCCAGCGACTTGACGGCGACCTCCTGCGGGCGGATCCCTGCGCGGATCCGCTCGTCGACGAACCCCTTGTAGACGGGTCCGAATCCGCCGGACCCGAGCAAGTTGGTCGTGGCGAAGTTCCTCGTCGCCGCCTTCAGCTCCGAGATGGTGAACGCCACCAGCTCCGACCCCGCCTGCAGCGTCAGCGACAGGTCTTCCTCCAGCGACATCGGATCCGAATCCGACACTCTCCGCCCCGAATCAGAACTGCTCTCGTCTGCGCTTCCCGTCGCTCCTCCTCCTCCTCCTCCTCCTCCTCCCCAGCAGCTCCTCAGCCAGGAGGACGATCGCCGCCTTAGACTCTGCTCCGCCATGAAATGATCTGATTGAATCCGTATAGAGTCTGTCACCTAGTGGGCGAGGAGTTGGCGTGATATGTATAGATCGAGAGAGGGATCGGGAGCAAGGAGGAAGAAGGGAGGAAGGAGGCGGAAGGTGCAAGAAGGGACGGATTTGGGTCAAGTACATTCAATCGGTCGGCATGCTTCTTTCACTTTTTCTTTTTTTTTTTCTAAAAAAAAAAATTGAACTATTTATTAAGTTAAATTTAATTTTAATAGCGTTATTTTGATGACTAGAGATAAAGGAAATAAGAAGGATTTAAATGGATCGGTCAATTATATAAATATAATAAATTTACGTTGTAAAATTTACAAAATTGTATCTATTATAATATTAAAATAATTATAATTTCATAATAATAATTATTATTATTATAAAAATTATAATTTTATGATGATTATAATATAAATTTATCTTATTTAATAATATTACATTTTAAAAATCATTAAAAAAACAATCAATTTTCTTAATTCCATGCCTTCTAAATTTAACAAGTGTTTATGGTGTCAGATATTCATCTTATTCATCATTAAATTGCCACATACTTTCCTCTAACTTAATTCATTTAACACGTGGAAGACATTTTTTTTTTCTTCTAATTTTACTTCATCATCGTCAACGAGTTGGACCTTACTTACTCTGATTGTTTGATTGTAATGGATTAGGGAAGGTTAATCCATTTGTGTTAAATGTGCGAATCAATAAACAATAAAAGTTAATGTGAACAAGTAAACATGAAAAATGTGTTGGTTATGTTTATGATAAAATATCGAGTCACGTGGACATTGAATTTGAGAGGTCGATGAGCTTTCGGCGCGTTTAGTTTGAGCTAACTAAATTTTATATTTTTATGACAAATTAATTTAACTAAAAGTAATGTGAATAATCAATTTAACTTTGAATCATTTGATTATAAAAATCGAAGAGAAATAAATTAATATTCTAGTGTGGTGTGGTGTGGTGTGGTGTGAACTTGACATTAGTGACTCTTTGTTGCCTACGTTGACTTGAGATTTCAAAGAAGTCAACACAACACCTCAATTAGCCACACAAGATTCATAAAAAAAAATTAAGTAGTTTAGTGGTCAATCAACATCAAATTCCATTTCAAATGAATCACTCATCCTTATCTAATTTGCATTATTGCAAATTAATCGTGATATAATTCATCACTTTAATCATCTGATTTATGCCTCATAACCACTAAATTAAAAAAAAAAATTAAAATAATTGATAAAACTCCTCTGTCCTTGTTCATTGAACCATCAACCTCCCAAAATCATATTTAATTTGCCTTTAATAATTGATTACAAATAAATAATTTTTATTATCCTTTTAAATTCATTCTGGGGAGTTTTATACTTTTTATTCGCCAAGATAGTCCTTTATTTTGAATGTAACACTTGCCTTATGAATATAAATTGTTATCTCATTAAATATTATGGTGAGTGCTTATGTGAATGAGATCTCAATTTGTGTTAAATGTGAGAATCAATAGTTAACAATAAAAGTTAATTTGAAAAATGTGTTGGTTCGACTAATGTTTATGATAAAAGCTCATCCCCACGGGATGAACTGTTGACTAATACATAAGGTGTTGTCACAATGAGGTCTAGGGGTCAAATCCTGGTTAGTAGCCAGGTTCCTGCCCCCCTTATGCACTAGTCACTGTTCGGGTTGGCTAGACTAGCTCCCATGATTTACTTCCTCCGTGTTGGTCCTGGGACGAACTGACGGGAGCGCTGGGGCGAGCATTTCACCTTTAGCCACAATGATAAAAGCTCGAGTGATATTTTGAGTGTGTTTAGTTTGAGCTAACTAAATTTTATATTTTTATGACAAATTAATTTAACTGAAATAAATGTGAATGATCAATTTAGCCTTGAATCATTTGATTAGAAAAATAGAAGAAAATAAAGACTCTTTGTTGCGTAGGTTGAATATTGATTTATAGATCATCACGATTAGTGAACAGTGTAATATCATTTGATGTTTCATCCGTTTTTTTTAATAAAAGTAATTATGTCTTTCTTAATTTATCTTAAAATTATTTAAAAGAAAATAAATCATAATGTTAATTTATAACTGATCGTCAAATGATTATAAAATAATAATAAAAAATCTGAAAATATACGTCTATCGAAAATTAATTCCTACCTATTATAATAAATTTATCACTCGCTGACCATACTCATGAGGATCATTTCATCAACCATCTTGATCTAGATCTAGATGGTTAATAATATTAATTGATCAATAAGAAGGATAATCCGATCCATCATCAGCAATTTTAGTGGTCAATCAACATCAAATTCCATTTCAGCTGATTACTCATTCTTATCTAATTTGCATTTGCATATAGAAATATTCACTTTAATCATCTGATTTATGATTGTTTTTTTTTTAATAATTCAATTCTTTAAATCGATTAATTTTGAAAATAATTCATAAAAAAAATATTAATCATTAGAATAAATCAAAAAGTATGAAGGCTTATCCAAACATTAACCTTTTGTTAAAGAGTCTAATCCTAAAATCATATTTAATTTGCCTTTAATAATTGGTTACAAATAAATAAATCATAAGAGCCTTTTTAAAATAAAAGAAAATAAAAAATCAATATTGGTTTGTTGAAGAAAGATTGGGGAAAGATTGTTGAGCTTGCTATTTGAGCCAGGCCCATTTCGTTAGGCTTTCGCAGTCTGCTGTTGGGCTAATGGGCTCCCAGTTTGGGGAAATCAATTAAAACGCTTAGAATTCCTGCTCGTAACGGTTGCCATCGAAAGGTAATGTAGCGGATTGAGCCGGTACACGTTACGGTCGCATCGTGCCCCGTGCGCGGGGCACGTGTTGCCTGTAGGTAAGGCGGAGACGTCAGTGGGATCGCGCAACGCCGTCCACGTGGTACTGAGACGTGCCGTTTTGAACCCCGTCATGTTTCGGTTACGCTTCACTTGCGTTGACTGATGTATCCTTCTCTAATTATTATTATTATTATTATTATTATTTATTATTATTATTATTATTATTATTATTTTCCACGAATAAACGTTCAGCCGGCTTAGTTGACAAGTGGGAGAAGAGTAGGACTATTTCTTAAGACAATTTCGCTTTTCATCTGTGAATTTTGTATAATGTATCAATAAATTAATAAAGCGTTGAAAACTCAAAAGTCTATTTAGTTATTATCAAAAAATATTTTAATTATATGCGAGGAAAGTCCAACCATATGTTATTAAAACATCTTTCTTATCAGATTTCTGATAAAAGATGATATCATATATTCTCTTTCTTTTTCGGTCATAGATAAAAATAACATTGGTATCTTTAATAAAAAGATACTCGTGAATATCATCTACATTAGCTTTATTCTCACAAAATATCAAGACTAGCGGTGGTGTCTCTGCAGGCACTCAAGACGATCTACGAATTTAGCTTCTTGTTTCACATACTCAACTTCATGAATAACATGCTATCCAATTCTTTTCACATTTACTATTACGGGTTTCATTAAAGCATTCTTTGCAAAAGTTCTGTATTTTTGTTAGCATGATGTCAGAAAAAAACATAATTTATTAGTGTAATAATCGAACATAATTTAAAGTTAAATTATATTATGATTTAATAAGTTTGATAAGCTTTAGGAAAGTTAAGAAAAGGTAAGAAAGTCTGGGACTAGATAAGAAAATTTTGATCGATTGAATTAGATAAAGAAATCTTGATCGATGGATTGGACAGAAGTCTTAGTAGATAGAGGATGTTGGATAGAAAGTTCTAGCAGTTGAGGACACTAGGCGAGAAGTCTCGAAGGTCAAGAATACTGGATAGAAGTTTAGACGTGTCAAGAACCGAACGTCTAGCGAGAAGTCTTGAAGGTTAAGATCGAATATCGAACAAAAGTCCAATAGGTCTGAAGGATCGGATGTTTGACATCAGGTAAACTCTTCTAAGAGGAGTGGATCAGGACGCGTTCCTGGAAAAGAAACAGTAAGCGTCAATCCGACCTAGAATTTTACTGAAAATTCAAATGTCAAAACTGAACAATTGTAATACTGTCAAAGTTATGTTTTCATACTTGTATATACTTGTTGTGCTAACTTTGTGATGCAGGAATATGAAATCGAAAGTTGGCTGGAATTGAGAGATTCCAAGCGATCGGATTGGATCTAGGCGCCCAAAGGTCCGAGTGACCAGATGAGATCCAGGCGCTCAAAATGACCCAAACTCAACCACGCGTGCATTCAAGGTGGCACGCTCTGATTTGCTAGCGAACGTCATCATCCAAACGCCCGAAAGGGATATAGGTGCTCAGAGAAGAATAAGTCTCAGTCAGATAGAGCTTTGACCAGATGTCATCGCGTCAGCAGTCCAAGCATTCGGAAGGGATCCAGGCATTCGGAAGGGATCCAGGCATTCGAAAGGGATCCAGACACCCAGAAGGGATCCAGATGCCTGGAGATAGATAAATTGCAATGGAAGTGAATCGGATCAGACCTAGCCAGAGTGTTCGAAATGGTCAATAAAAGAGAGTTTGACCCGTAGCTTCAGAACATCAATTGCTATATCTTTTTCCAAGTGTTCCACGTCCAGAAACATTGTTATGACTCTGAAATGCCGACAACAACACTCTATTTCGGATCTCAATTTATTATTGGTATACTTGAGTTTGTTGTTTGTTTTTTTAACTTAATTTTTCAAAGGGAATGATAAAATTATCTTTTTTTATTTTTTATAAAAGAAGAATCTTTATCTTCAAGTTTTTATTTGGAGAAAGAGATTTTTGATGAATTATTAATAATTAGGAGCCTTGGACTAGCAGCCTAGCAACCACTTAGTTATAAATCAAATAAAAATGATGTTATTTTTATGTGCTTGTTTTAATTTTACACTGCACATTTTTTTATAACAAAAAAAAATGACATATACTATTTATTCCCCACTAATATTTTCTTTGATTCTTTGCCTTTGTGATCTAAAATGATCACATATTTTCTTTATATCCTCCTCCAATCCTAAATCCACAAGTCTATTAACCTCATCCAAAGTCAGTAACAGTGAAAACATCATAAATGTGAAAAATGAGAATCGAATATCCAATTGTGAATTGCAAAGCCATTTTGACATAATTAATGTATCCTTAATTTTTATATCTAGAGTAATTACTCGAAATTAGTTATTTAACAATTCAGATAATGAAATTTGTATAAATGAGCACTACAAGAATGAATAACAACATTTCAGTAAATACCAAAGAATTCAAAATTGATTATTTTAAACGCACTACACAATTATATAGGTCAAATTAAATAATCTTTTCTTATCTATATACGATTAATGGTGAAAAAAGAGCCTACACATCTAATGTTTTGGCGTTGTTAGAACTATGGTGAACTCGACTTGACAATGTTCATAACATGAGGCAAATTTGTTTTTGTTTTATAGTGTGTGGTAGTAATAGAGTACTTAAATTTAAGTAAAGTAATAATCATCTTTGAAGTGGTGCTCAGAATCACATCAATGAAGATACAGAGACATATATGACCCAATGCTCATTAGATGTCGACAAACTGAGTGTAGAATCTCATTAAGTTAATTGTAATTATGTAGGAATTATATATGTTTTGTTATTTATCCATTTTTAAATGTGCAATGAACCGAACCAAATAGTAAGAGACTTGAATTTAACTCGATTCGTTTTTTCCTAAACTTGAGCTTGGCTCGAGTTTGATTCGAATTTTAATTCTTAAACTCGAGCTCGATTCGTTATCAAATTAAATAGCTCACGAATGACTCAAATTCGATTCGAAAAAAACTCATTTAAAAATTAAATGAGTTCAAACATGTTTAAGATATTTAGTTATAATAATTATTAAGATATTATCATATTTATAATTTATGTGATATATATATATATATATATATAATAAAATAAATAAGTCTTATAATGAACATGTTCACAAATCTCTTAATGAACACATTCATAATTTTCTAAAGGAATATGTTTGTGAGCTCACGAATTAAATATTATTAAACCTGAGTTCTCGAGCTTTGTTCATTAATTTAATCAAATAAACTCGAACGAATTTTTTTTTCGAATCGAGATCTAAATAACTCGCTCATGTGTGACTTAACTCATTTACATCCCTATACATTTCTATCAATATTCTAAGTTCTAACCTATGAGAGTCAAAGTATTACATGTTTCACTGATCAACGAACTTTTATGTTACTTCTTAGGTATTAAAAGGGGTGGATTTACTTGACACTTGGGGGCCACGACCGCCAATCCTTGTGTAAATTTGTCTCAGGAGCCATGAAGAAAGTTTAATTGACAAAACTAAATAAGTAATAATAGTAACATGTAGTGTCGGGTCATGAGTGACTACAGGCAGCAAAAGAGCAAATTAGTTTGTGCTGCAATAGTCCCCTAATTCAATCCTGGTATTAATAGTGATGGTATAAGATAAAATATTCGCTGTCAGTGTATTTGCTCATTCATCTTGGAATTAATATAAAAAAATAAATTATAGATAACTATTAATCCGAATAATAATAGGTATATAAGGAAAAATATAAATATGATTATTAATCATGATTTAATCTTAGATTTTTGATGATAATATTTCGTACACGTATTGGTTACTATTCGGGCTAGCTAGACTAGTTCTCGTGATTTACCTCCTCCGTGTTGGTCCTGGGACGAACTGGCGAGAGCGCTGGGAGCGAGCGTTTCGCCTTTTTCACCATCTATCTTTAACACTACAAGAAAAATATCATTTTGAAATCAAAATTTCGAACACTAAATGCATTAGCGATCGATTAGCGATCAAAATTTTTTATTATAAGTTTTTTGATTGCTAATGCATTTAGTCATGGAATTAAATTTTTATCGCTAATTTAGTGACGAAATTAAATTCAGTTCCTAATTTAGAGACGAAAATTTAATTCCGTGATTAAATTAGTGATCGAAAATTAATTTCGTGGCTAAATTAGTTACGGATTTAAAATGTCTCTCTCTCATTTAGAGATAGAATTAAATTTTCGTTACTAAATTTAATAAAATTACTTTGTGTTTTACCCCCAATCCACGTGTAAATTCGCCCTTGATCGTGTTCATTGAGTTCTATGCCTCTAGCGGTCGATTCCTCCCCGACTCCATCATCAACTCTGTATGCTTGCTCGTCAACATCTTCCACCTCCTCTCCCACCGCTCTGATTGAATGACCTTCGAATATAATGTATAATAATTATTTGTGTCACTTAATATATGACCCCCTCTCCACAAATTAAAATCCTGAATTCGCTCCTGGGTATTAAAGTTAGTTGCTTTTTGTTTACTTATTTATGTTTTTTTTTCTTCATTATAATTAGGGTTATAGAATTAGTTAAAGGGAAAACAAATTAAACATACATGTATAAAAGTTTAGTTCCTTAGTCAGATTGGAATGTTTTATCAACCCATTTAATTTTCTGTTGGCATATGTGGAGATTTAAAGTTGCTATCTTATGACTTCATGGGTACGGATTCAAGTCACAAAAATAATCTTTGGTAATATAAAGTTAGACTACATATAATAAATTCAATATGATTCCACCCTACTCTAAAACCTTGTATTTTTGGGAACTTTGTGCACCACTCGGCCCTTTATATATGGACATCTAAAATATTGGTTTTTTTAATTTGAATTGAAGATCTAAAATGATACTACAAGATGTAGGAAAGTGCATTTAAATCTCTATTTCTTTCATCATAAATATCAACATAAAAAAGCTATAGTTATAAACCGCAACTATATTGTATGAGCTACATGTCTCTGTGGATCCTTTGGCTTAATTAATATGTGTAAAGTAAATATTATCTAATCTCTTCGGTTATCTTGTTTAAGTCTTTCAAGATCTGAGTGATCGAAATATCAATACATGAAGTTAATGATTTACAACAAATAACTTGAATATAATCAAACTAGATATTGTATAAAATTTATATTAACATGTCTCTAGAAGGTTTCAATGATTTAAAGTTATACCGACATAGTATAAGAATAATACATGTAGTTATCAAATTTTATCTTTTTCTTGGCAAGCAAATCTTTCAACCTCCAAGTCCTAACAATGTGTCTTTGTGGTAGAAATCTCTTTCTTGACCATCTCTTGGGTAAGCATTCTTTGCAAAAGTTCTGTATTTTGTTAGCATAGTAGTAGAAAAAAAGGACAGTTTGCCTTTGTGATCTAAAATGATCACGTATTTTCTTTATATGCTCCTCAAATCCCAAATCGACAAATCTAACAACCTCATCCGTGAAAAATGATATTAAACATCATAAATGTGAAAATGAAACAGTTATAAATTCAACCAAATATCCAATTGAGAATTGTAAAGTCATTTTGACATAATTAATGTATTCTTAATTTTTATATCTAGAGCAATTACTCCAAATCAATGATTTAACACTTCTCTAAAGATACATGAAATTTGTATAAATGAGTGCTACAAGGATGAGTAACAACATTTCAGCAATACCAAAAAATTCAAAATTGATTTTTTAAACACACTACACAATCAAATCATATAGGTCAAATTAAATAAACTCTTTTTATCTATATACGATTAAGGGTGAAAAGAGAGCCTACACACTTAATGTTTTGGCGCCGTTAGAATGATGGTGAACTCGACTTAATAATGTCTCGGTAGTAATAGAGTATTTAAATTTAAGTATGTAATAATCATCTCTGAAGTGATGCTCAGAATCACATCAATGAAAATAGGCATATATGAATTTCTTGTGTCAGTGCTCATTAGATGACAAATTGAGCGTGGATTCTCATTATGTTAATCACAATTATGTAGGACCTATTTATGCTTTGTTATTTGTCCATTTCTATCAATATTCTAATTAAGGTTGAGCAATGTTCAAAATCGAACTAATCAAACCGATTTAACCGAAATCAAACTAATCAAATTTTTTTAAAGTAACTGAACCGACCGAACTTTTTAACAAAAACTGAACTTTTCAAAAAAACCGAACAAACCGAATTAATAAAATATCTGTTAATCTAATTTTTGACCGAATTAATCAAACTTTTCAATAATTATATATTTATATCCGATTTTAACTTTTTATTCGATTAATTCAGAATTAGAGGCTTACAGTTCCCGATTATAGATTTAAGGTTTGAATTATTTAGTTTATTTGGTTTAATCGAAATAAAAGTTTTAAAATCGAAATTGAACTGAATTAATTGAATTAATCGAATTCATCGATATTTCTAAAACGAATCCCTAAATTTTTGAAATAATCGAATCAAATTTTTACTCACCTCTAATCTAACTTATAAGAGTCAATTAAGGTATTACGTATTTTACTGATTAACGAACTTTTATATTATTTATGAGGTATTAAAGTTAGTTATTTTTTGTTTACTTATTTATGTTTTTTTTCTTCATTATAATTAGGGTTATAGAATTCAAGAGCGTAGACAGAGCCGCAACCCAGCAATTTCAGAGATTATACTGGAGCACAATATCTCAAATTAATTGTAAAAAAGCACAGTATCTCGAATTTAAGGGGAGTATGTTTTGTGCATGCTTGTTGGCCTTGATCCTTATGGAGTCCCTGTACTCAACCAAATATTCTTATGAATTTATAAGACTTGGACGACTTCAAAGTTTGCCATTCGATGCATCAAGGAGCAGTAGACCGCAGAAAGCACAGTCTCAACACAACAACAGCCCAGGGCAGTTAAAGATCCTGGCTACGCCATTGATAGAATTAGTTTAGAGAAAACAAACCATACATATACACGTATAAAAATTTAGGTCTTTGGTAAAATCGAGATGTTTCACCAACCCACTTAATTTTCTATTAGTATATGTGGAGATTTAAAGTTGCTATCATATAACCTTGTGGTTACGAATTTGAATAACAACCTCTTGTAATACAATACAAGATTAGATTGCGTATAATAAATTCAATAGTCTTACCCTTCTACGAGACCTTATATTTTCGAGAACTTCTGCACCACTCTATCCTTTATATGTGGAGATCTAAAAAATTGAATTTTTTTTTCAATTTGAAATGAATATCTAACCTTGTGGTTATGAATTTTAATAACAAACCTCTTGCAATACAATACAAGATTAGATTGCGTATAATAAATTCAATAGTCTTATCCTTCTACGAGACCTTATATTTTCGAGAACTTCGTGCACCACTCTATCCTTTATATGTGGAGATCTAAAAAATTGATTATTTTTTTTCAATTTGAAATGAATATCTAAAGTGATACTACAAGATGTAGGAAAGGGCATTTAAATCTCTATTTCCTTCGTCATAAACATCAACATAAAAAAGCTATTGTTATAAATTAGAATTGTTATCTTCAATTGTGATCTCAAGTTTATTAATTGTTGATATGAAGTAATCAACACAGGGTGTAGTTCCTAATTCCTCTAAAGCATAATGGTTATCCCGAGAGCTATACTGTGCATTGGCAAAGTAAACGTGAGATCACAATTGGAAATGTTCAACAAAGGGGTCCATATTATTATCGCCACACCGAGGAGACTGAAAGATTTCCTCACGAAGAAAAAGATGAATCTTCATAACTGCAAGTATAATTCTTACACTATTTTACCATAATTTTAAATCATTAATCTTCATAACTTAAATGCAAGTATAATTCTTATACTATTTTACCATAATTTTAAATCATTGATCTTCATAACTGCAAGTATAATTCTTACACTATTTTACCATAATTTAAAATCATTGCAACCTTCATGTGAAAATAAATATTATACAATATCTAGTTTCATTATATTCAAGTTAATTACTTCATATATGCCTCTGAGCAACACTTACAGAGATGGTTATCACTGATCTTTGTATCTTTGTAGTTCATTTTCACATTTATGCATCTTTTTGTATCTTTGTAGTTTAATTTCACATTTATAATGTTTCTAATATTATTTTTCACAGGTACTTACTTTAGATGAAGCAGACAAACTTATGGATTTGAGATTTGAGAAGGATATAAGGGTAATATGTAATCATTTTAGATCACATAGGCAAACCTGCTCTTTTCTTCCACCATGCCAACGGAAATTCAACTATTTTGGTGACTTAAGAATTCGGTTCAGTTAATTTAACATAAGCAAACTTCGGTTCGATTAATTTAAAAACTTCAATTCGGTTAATTTAAAAATTCATTTAAAAAAAACTCACTGAAATAATTGAGTTTTTGTTTTTAAAAATAAAATTTTAAATTAATCGAACAGAAATTTGCCTTTTGTTTAACATAGAAGAATTAAAGTTTGTCTTGTGTTCAACATGGAATTTCAAATATATTTGTTATATTTTGTACTGAAATTTACTGTCATTTATGAATTTTCAGTGCTACTTCTATTTCATGTTTTTAGCAGCGATGTTATTAAGTTCATTTCTGTGTTAGCTCTGGTTCACTAGTTCAATATGTTATTATATGAGCATTTATTCACTAGTATTTGAAATAAAAATTTATTGGAAAAAAATCAATGAAATAATGGAGTTATTTTTTTTAAATAAAATTTTAAATTAATCGAACTGAGTTTGCCTTGTGTTCATTCGAGACGTACCCTCAGTGACTCAGCTAATGACTTGCTTATCAGAGTTTGCCCAGATGGCCGGCCTCACGGCCAACCTAGCGAAGTCCAACATTTACATGGCAGGGATAGATGGACCCACCAGAGAGCGATTACTCACCGTCACAGGATTCCAGGTAGGACAGATGCCTTTCAGATATCTTGGGATCCCCATAGCCTCTCAGAAATTGAAGATATCAGACTATAGTACACTGCTGGACTCTCTCACCCAGAGGGTCAATTCCTGGCCGAAGACCACACTTTCATATGCTGGGAAAGCCCAGCTCATTTCAGCGGTTCTTCAGGGGGTGGAGTGCTATTGGATGTCCATTCTACCGCTTCCGGCAGGAGTGGTTGACCGTATACACAGCATCTGCAGATCTTTCAT
>JBBUKS010396028.1:0-19047 GCA_038050645.1 Hedychium gardnerianum
GTTTAACGAGTTGTTCAAGCTTGTTTGTTTAATTGATCTTGTGTATATTGAACGAACATAAACAAGCTCTTATCAAGGTAAATACCAAGTTTGTTCACGAACGTTTGATTCATTTACAACCCTATTAATGATTAAATCTCTCGAGAAATCTGATTCTAATATCAATTATTGGATGAAGACAATGCTAGAGGATGAATAAAAAATTTTAATTTAATTTTTAATTTCAAAAGACAGATCAAAGTTTTCAAAATGTTGATTGAAATACACGACAACAAAATTATTGTAGAAATGCTTTTAGAAAATCATTTCTGTTTAACTTAAAGAGTTTAAAAATGACTTCTTCAAACAACTTCAACTTGCTGAATAATGATACAATAATGAAATGATGGGATAAAGGAAATATTTGAAGAGAATATTTCTTTAAATATCTTTCACTCTCAAATATCTCCCATTAGAAGGGAATATTTTAGAGTTATTTGAAATCACCGGGCAAAAACTTTTTGCCCGGTGATTTCTTTTTAAAAAAAATTTAAAAAAAATATTTGTTTGGGAGTGGAATATTTGAGATATTTGGGAGTTGAATATTTGATGGGTGAGGTTCATTATTTGGTTTATGAAATATTTGATTGTGAAATTTGAAATATTTAAAATGTGAGATATTTAAATGATAATGTGAGAGAAATATCCTCTCATTATGAATGTTCAAAGAAAAGCATATAGCCCTTTGGGTAATGGTGCGATGGCTAGATCTTTCAATGGATAATCACGGGATTTAAGGTTTGAATCTCAGTTACGGCGTATTGCAGGAAATTTTCCCTTCAATGAGAAAGCGGGCCTAAGAATGTTGGTCATTTGGATGGGCCTCCATTAACACTTTTCGATTTACCTTGGTGGCCGGTAAAAAAATTTTGTGGGACCGAATCGATCATTTTAGATTCAACGTTATCCGACTTGATTAATTATTTTTCAAAGAAAAGCATGTAGAGATTTGATGCGATTTGAAACTCCCACGCTGCTACTCTTCTAGTCAAACAACTTTGATGTGAATGCCGAATCACTCCTCAGAAATCAATATATTTTCTTCTTTTAGAAATCTTCCAAAGGTAGGTGAAAAAATCTTTATAAAACAACTTTGAGTCAAACAACTCAAGTCCCCTTTTAGAATTTTGGATGGTCTAGTCAAACAACTTCGAGTCCCCTTTTACATTTGTTAATCCATATTCACGATTACTCTGACATTTTCGATCGTTATCTACAATGGTGGTTATTTGATCATTTGGCCTTAAGTCGATTGTTCCTTGACTCTATCTTCATCAATCGACTCTTTGCTACACTTCAATCGACTCAGTCTTGACACGTCAATCATTTCATCTGGAATTTTAATCAACCATATACTGCTTACCATTAGTCGATTAGACTAGATAAATTTCAAAATCAAATTCTCTTTGTCATCCTCATTGTCTTAACTCATCATCAATCAACTCGTCTTGAACAGTTTATCCTTTAATTGATACTTTTTGCTGACTTTGTCATCAATCTGAATTTATCTTCGACTATGTATCCTTTTAACCAAATTTGTTGTTAACTTTTACCCTAAGTTGACTACTAATTCAATATCACTCAAGTGTCCTTAATTCATCTTGTTCTAAGTTTATAATATTCAAATTTGAATATCAATCACTCCGCTGTTAAAGAAACATCAATTTACTGAATTGCAATCTTCATTCTTGATTGCGCATCACAGTGTAACGTAAACATCAAGTATTTCTAAGATCATCATAATGTTCAACCTTTCCTTGTGCTATCAGTTAATTTAACTTTTGACAACTAGTGAAGCCTGTTGAGCCATAACCGTGCCAGTTGGCACATGAAATTCTAATTCAAAACTCAGGATGCCTTATAAAGATTAAACTGACTCAACTTCCAAAAGGTCATACTATAAGAAAGAAAGCTTATACAACAGTAACATGTCATTATCGACAGTTTAAAACATTACAGTATTAAATCAGACCAAAAAAGAAATTCCAAAATTCAACCTAAAATTAGATAAATCAGAAGAAAGTATTTCTTTTTCCAAATATAATCTCAAGGACATGTATGCAAATGAGAGAATACATATATGTTCCTAGTAGTTTGCACTCCAGTCATAAGGCTGGTAGGTTACTTTCAACTGGGTACTTGAAAGCAACTCCAGAAGGTCCTCAGATTTTTGGGGTTCGAGGTAGTTGGCCGCATGTTTTAGTACCTCAACCTCGTTCTTCCCAAAGTCCACACTGTACCTGAAGAAAATCATGAAATGAACTTAACTCTAGTAAATTTTTTGAATGACAATTTGACTAATAAAGAAGATGTGCAACAAAAGTGGCATCACAGTATGAAGATTTACAAAGAATTGGGGCTTATATCAGGTTTTTATTTAAGTAAAGATGAGAAGAAATTCAAAAGAAAATTTACCATCTTAAGATCTTTGTTACTGATGCAACTGAAGATTCAGAATCCACAAACAATCCTCCAGTTCTGATGAAATCTCGAGCAGATTCCATTAGCTCTTTGTCGATATTTCCAGGAGAGTAACACCTTAGTGCAGGCCCAGATCTTGTACCACACACCAAAGCAAAGTGAGCCAATGGTTCTGGATGTGGAAAAGCAACCTGATTGAAGGAAACAAACAAGATTCCACTCTCAATTAATAAGCAGCTCTTGTTTAATTGAATTAATTATAATTGAGCAGACTAGCCCAAGATCTTTTGGAATGTCCAAACTTCTCGTCCAGGCCAAGCAATACCGGATTGCATTTTCAGCCTCCACATCACAGATAATCACAAACTTGACTGAACATAAGCATAGGGAAGAGAGCTTCAGTTGAAGCTTTCAACCTTCATCTAAACCACTTGAGTGCTCTACATACTCAGACACTGTTGTCTAAGTAGACTCTAAAACTAACTCTTTCTTAATTTATAAAATTGCAACACACCCTAGCAAGCTCAGAGCAGAGAATAGTAATAGGATTATGATGTGTATAAAAGAACTGTCTTTGCATCTGTTCTCTTCTAACAATCCAACACCAATATTATTTATTTTCTTCTCCCAGCTTGCCTTTATGTTACAAATTCCAAAAAGATATCTAGTAGCTGTAGCATCTCCTACAAATAGACCCTCTAGAAGACAATATAAAGTAGACAATTTAAGAAAAAAAACGAATACATTATTTACTCGAAGATAAAACAACAGAGGTTAGGGTCATTCATCAACCTAGATATTTTTATTTGCTTAAAGTAGTATTTGATCAATATAGCCAGTCAGACAAAGTGAGAATGGTGTTATTATCTTTACCTTTATGCGCTTGTCCCTCTGTCCAAAGGGCTTGGTAATATTATATGGAGGACGTTGATTCCCCCTTAATATTCCATTATAGATGGCCGATAGAGAATAGGCACACCCACCTATAACATATTTAAAATCGCCGAAGAATGTTCTCCTTTCTAGGGACCGCGCAGGAAATCCCAATGTCAATATTGCATGGATGGCCATCATGTTATAGAGGTTTATGAAGAAAGCAAGTTTTTCCTCCCGTGACAAGGGTTCCAAATCCACCCTCTGAAGCTCTTCAATTGTTCTCAAGTACCTATATAACAAAGAAATGAATCAAAGTCTGTTATCTCTAGAAAAAGACCAACATTATTCCCATTTAAGTATAATTAATATTATTAATGTATAACAGTTTCTGAAACTTGGAATGGTGAAACAATTTTGTTTTCATTTTAACAAGCCATGGGGTCATGATGTGGCAAGCATCATCAAGTCGTGTTCATCCAAAGTATTTAAAGTCGGCTACATGAATCTTATTGGTCTACTGAGCTCTATGCAAACTGTAACTAATAATATTCAAATCACCTAAATCTTTTATTTATTATCCTAACCAAAATTCTCTTGGGTCTCTCTATATCCTTCACTTAACATTCTAGTTAATTCAACTCATGCAACCATAGAATTTAGTGGTTGTCATAGAACATTTATATATTTATCTCAACATATTTTCTTTCATATCTATTGTAACTCCACATAGTTACTCCTAGATAATATTATTTTTTTTAGTTTATCATTTCTAATGATCTAATGATCCTACACAACCAAGCAATAAATATAGTTCTCCAAAAGTTCACTGAAATAATTTAGAGAGATTAAAATTTAGGGGCATATGGATTGCTCTCAAACCTCAGAGTGCACTGGATCTGTCAATCACATAAAAATCCACAAACTCTTCTCCATTTCAACGACATACCTTTATCTATTAGTGATATCTTTATCAACATTTCTTTGTTGAATAATAGATCCAAGCAAATCTAAAATTCTTATATAAATTTCATGTCCATTCATCTTAGTTATCCTTGAACAGTTTTGTTATTATTGAAATTGTATTTCATATGCAAAGTTTTCAAAAAAAAATGTTTAAAAAATATATAAAGAAAGAAAATAAATTTGAAAAAAATCACCCCAACTGATAAGTATGCCAATACTTCTAAAGGATGCACATCTGAAAGCAAATCAAAGTTATGTTTAGCAAACTGGCTGCAGAAAATAGAAAGCCATGTTGCTATAAAATAGTTGATTATAAGCATTATAAAATCAGTTGAACAAATTATCTACATACTACAAAAATACAATTCATGTAAAATGTTGTGCTAACTGCAATTAGAAGCAACACAATTTGCTTCCCCAGCAAACAGAACCCTAGTTTGCAGGTAGCAGAACATTATATATTCCTAAGAAAAAGTGTGTTCAGCTTTTAAATTTAGTATGGCTACAACTAACCTTTTGAACTCTTCACAACTATGGATACTCCTGTAATCAACATGCCTCCCATCTTCAGATACATATGCTTCAATTATCGCATAAGAGAGAAACCTTAACCTTGATGCAATTTCAGTGATAGGCTTAGGTTTGACTTCAATAGCACCCCTTGGGAAGTTGTAGCACTGAGTCATGATGACTGGATCATGTTCCAAAAATCGGTACAAGTGGCTTCCATCCTCGAATATGTTCTCACTATACTCACAAAAGTGAAAGGTAAAAATACAGTTACCACAGAAATTTGAAAAACACAATAATGATCTACAATAGCGATATGCATGGAAAATATATTATATATGGAAACAATAGAGAACTAGAATTACTACTTTGTAACATGCCGGAAAAAGTGCATGCTAACAAGCTTTCTTCCAAATTCCACAGCCTGCATGAGAGGGAGAGAACATGAGTAGTAAATTTTACTTAAAAGAAAAAAAGCTTTTTTCCATTTTCAACAAACACAATGAACTCACTACATTATCACTTGCAAGTAAGAGCACAAGTATGCAAGTTTCTAGTTCCATTGTCAATTTGCTCTTCTTGGCTGTGCACAATTCTATTAGCATAACCCTTGTATTGTTTATTAGACCATACTAAAAAGACACTAAAAAAAGGCACAAGGGATAAGAATGTACAAGAAAAAAAGAAGGCGAGTAAAGTTTATCTGCCTCTACATGAATGCAACACTTTTGTCACGAATCTCCATGTTATCTCTCATGCATATTCATATTCTACACAAAGTTAGGTGGATCACCAAATTAACTGAAAGGGACACTTCAATTTATGCCCAAAACTCTATGGCCTCTTGCTAAAACTACCAAACATAATGGGCATAAACCCACAATCCCAAGTCATGCAATAACACCTAACCATCACAGACCCACAAAATCTCCAAATTTTAGATTTTTATTTATTAAAAACATTTTAAAAAACTAATTTGAAAAAAAAAAAGTTTCCAATTTGAGCTCCGTGCATGCAAAAGTGAGTTTTTCATCCAAATTGGATAGAAGCTATACAAAAGAGAACTAAGGAAAGATTTTCACGTCTTTTTTCTTCCCTTCCTCATTTACATTAAAATAAGGAATGGAGGGAAAGTGCTGCTAGGGAATGTTTTTCACTTGATTTCCTTCCTAATTTCCTTCCCTCGTAGGGAACTTGCCCTGAGGTTATATGATAACAAGTATTAGCAAACATCATAACACCCACATGCCATAGTTTTCTTAAAGTCACTTTAAAGCCATGTGATTCTTAAATTGGCATCAATGTCCCTATCACACGCCTTGTAACATCCCTAAAGTGGCATGATCCTATTTAGGCAATAATAGTCCTTGCTGATATACATCTTGTAATATGCTTGAAACTCATGTGATCCCCATCTAGGCATTGGTGACCTTAATATATTACCAAGTATACTATAAATTTTCATGGTAGGATAAGTGTTTCACATATAACATGTTAAAACGTATATCAAGGAACAAAACTAATCTCTAAGCATGAATCATTAAAGAAAGATAGCAACTCAAGCCGGCTTCATTAACACATGCAAGATACGTTATCAACATAAGCAATATGCATGACAAATAAAGTCAGCATACCATGAACAAAAAGAATCAAAGACATCCATGGATCAACAAAAGCAAAGGAACCAAAAAGCTAAATAGTACCTTTATTAAGTTAGTGTTTAACCAAAGCTTGCACTATCAATTAACCTAATGTTAAGCTTGAACCTATCTCGTAATGGAATTTAGGCCACAAGAGAGTAATCATACGGCTCACACCATATCCACAACCTCTTGCTTTAGATTGGACACAAAACTTTCCTTCTTATTTCCAAAGAGGAATAACTACTCATCTTTTTTCTCACCGCACAATATAAGTGCAATGTACACTCTACAAAAGATATACATACTTGCCCTCAAAAAAACATAACATGCACAAGACAAACAACAATGTTAGGGATTTTCAAGGAAACTCATTGCTACACTTTAATTTTCAAAGTTGTCCAAGTTGTCAATTTTATATTTCGTTATATTTTAGAAATAATTGGAGATTTTAAAAAGATTGTAGAAAATCCAAATATGTTTTTATTGAGTCATTATTTCATTGAGAATAAGTCTAATTATCAATCTAAAAGGGGTAGGATCCCATATATTAAAACTTTTTAGAGTAATATAATCCCTTTTATTCTCTTAGTGAAAATTTGTTCCTTTGGATGAGTTCTTCTTTGTATAGGTCCACTATGCTATGTCAATTGGTATTAGAGTTGAAACCTACTTTGGTTCTATACCCTCTTCTTCGATCAACATTCTATTACTATGATTTCCTTCCTCATCACCCATTTCTCTCCACCTTCCCCTATTGTTTGACATCCTTCTACCTCCCTTTCATTAAGTTCTTGCCCCTGTTATCACCACTTTTCACTCCACCTCCATATCATTTATTCATGTTACTCGTGACCATTGCCTCACCACTCAGCCATCCCTCCCTCATCGTCACCACTCACCATCTCTCCACCACTTGCCATGCTAGCATTGGACAACCATACCACAAAGATCAGCTCCCATTGTAAGCCATCAACGACCCATGCACTCTTTCGCCAACCTCAAATTGACCCCAACCCTCTTTAGATGCCTTTTCTGCACAACCCTATCTCAACTACCAATTTACGCCAGCACCTATACAACAACCACCATTCTACGCCGGCGCCGAAGTTAGCACAACCTCCCTTTTGTGCTAGAGACAATGCAAGTGAACCTACTCTTTTGTGCCTACGTTGATATAGGACAACTGCCCATCTATTCCAGCGTCTACGCCAGCATAACCCTTATTCTGTGTTAGCATCAATGCTAGCAAAACCAATGTCGAAGCTAACAACACCATCAAGAACCCCTCTAGCACTGAACACCAGCTTCAAGCGCCTCGTGACACTCCTCCTATATAAACACCAACATCATTGCTTGACACGACCTACTCTAAACCCCAATTCCGTCCACTCGACCGCCAACTACCCTACCCACTACCTTGATCAACTGATAGTGCCTATACACTTGGCTGCTTCATCCAACCAACGTTGCTTGCTCTTCTATGCTAAAATAGGTTTTGAGTTTCATTAAAACCTAATTTTAGAAAAAATTCATTTTAGTCTAGAATTTGTACATTTTAGTTCTTAAAAAAATAGGATTGTTGTTATTATAGCAACAATAGCAACAAAAAAAATAGATTTTCATTAGATTTTGTTAGGGGTCCAAATTGACACAATAGAGACTTAGATGTACAAGAATTTATTAGCACAAATTTTATAGAAGAGGGACTCACATTACCCCATTAATACTATTGAATTTCACTCCTTTGACACACCACTAGACTTGGACTATGCAGTGCAAATTCCACCATAGAGGCTCACATCAAGGTAATATTGTCCTCTCCTGAAAATGATTGTTGCTTATTAATAGGTTAATTTATTATGTGTATTACCTATTTTCTCTATTGTTGCTTGTTTTATCACTATTATTTATTAATCTTTGACTGTTTATTGCTTATTTTATCATTATTCTTTGATTTTTATTTGTTTTCTTAAACTTACTATGTTATTTTATAATTCTTATTACTTGTTGAACCTCCATATTGGTCATGACAAAACACCCCACTATCTCTTAATATCAAAGAGAAAAAATGTGTTAGGAACATTGATCGTAGTAATACTAGAATGCTAGAGGGAGGTGAATAGCACCTTGACCTACAAATAATATCTAATCTTTCTCTTAGATTAATTTAGTGCAAGCCCGAAATATAAATTAGCTTTTGTCAATCGTGTTTATAGATAATGTTGGTGCAATCCCCCTTTGAGCTTGGGTACAAACAATGTTTTAATAGATTGGGCAAAGATTTTAGGGTAGAATTCTTGTTGAATTTGATATGAGTATTTGAGTCATGCAGGACTTAGAGATATACACATTGGGACAACTTGGCATGGCCAAAATCAGATGATGACTTGAGGTCCATGGAGATCACACAAGGACGACATAGAGTATCCGAGGGACTGCAGTACAAAGAGCATCGGAGTATAACTAAACCAAGGAAGTAGACTACGTAGGCGAAGGCATGAAGGATAGCAAGAGGAGTCACAGGCTCAAATGCATCCAAGGGACAAGTAGCCTAATAAGAGATGACTTCGAGGCAAAGGTAAATTCTTGATGAGTTGAGTATTCAGAGAAATTATACCTTGGCGAGGATAAAATCTTAGTATAGACAAACTCAACATTGAACATGGTCGGAGTTAGGGTACTAGTCGACTAGCACTGAACACTAGTCAACTGATGGTTGAGTCGTGGACTCAACAGCTTCGAACAGAAGAGTAGACCGGAATTAATCGACTAGTGAAATCTCAAACCCCAAATAAGGAGTTTTTAGGTTATGACTAGTTCATGGCAATACGAACTAGACGGTGGTTTGGATGGACAGCGAACATAATAGTTCCGTTCGTGGTTGAGTCAATTGTTCAGTCGACTGATCATAGACAGTCGACTCGTGACAAATTCCAATCAACTACTACTATAGCCAGCTTGGAAGGAGTTATTAATAAAGCAACACTGGCAGGATTTGTTGACGACAACAGTCCAATCAACTTATGGATATTGGGAAACAATAGTAAAGAAGATGATGGAGATTTGAAGTTAATGTTCCATGAAATATTTCAAGCAATCGTTAAACTTTCTTGTACTTGTTTGTGAGAATTCTTTGAGAGTTCCATTGTAAATCTTTCAACAAAATTGTAAGAGGTTTTTCCATTTTCAATATTTGATCGAGAAGGAGAAAACCAATTGTTATTCAAGGGCGATCCACCTAAAGGATCGATATGTCGTGGACTAATGCTTTGTTTACTCCGAGGCGTGAATTGAGGAATGAAAGAAAGAAACGAAGGAAAAAAATGCCTACGGGAAGGGAAGAGAAAAGAAAAGGAAGGAGAGGTAAAAGAAAAGAATCCCACGGGATGGAACAAAAGAAGGAAGAGGAGGTCGCCCGCCTACAGGCGAGCGCCCCTGGTCGCCTGCTCGCGGGCGAGCGCCCCCGACCACCTGCTCGCGGATGAACGCCCCCGGTCGACTGCTCGCGGGCAAGCGCCCCTGGTCGGCTGCCTGCTCGCGGGTGAGCGCCCACGGTCGACTGCCTGCTAGCGGGCAAGTGCCCACGGTCGATCGCCTGCTCGCGGGCGAGCGCCCATGGTCGGTCGCCTACTCGCGGGCGAGCGCCCATGGTCGGTCGCCTGCTCGCGGGCAAGCGCGAGGCCACTCGTCTACTCATGGGCGAGCGCCACCGCCTGCTCATGGGCGAGCACCCACAGCCCCTCACGGCCGATTCGCTTCTCTGGAGTGTCCAGTCTGGATGGATCGGCGACATCTCCGACATCGGCAGCGTTATCAGGTCGACCAAGGCTGTGGCGCGGATGGTGTCAACACGCACGAGGCACGACCGCCTCCCGCGACGCCCGTGAGCTCACGTAGTTGAGACATGCCACAGAGGACGAATGTGGGCTATCCGCCCAATTTGGGAGGATGAAAAAAAAGCCAAAAAAATGATCCGCGGATGCATTCACGAATCCATCCGTCCATTATTTGATAAGAAGTAAACAGAGGAAAGGATGATTAATCCATCCTTCCTCATGAAGTAAACATTGAAAAAAATTCATGCGAAAAACTTTTCTCGGATTTTAAATCCGTAGTCCCAAGTAAACATAGCATAAGAGCATGGGGACTGCCAAACCATCTTGCATCCTTGAGTCTTTAGTTTGTTTGCATATTTATTTTTAATTCCTCTAGTTACTCTGACTGGCAGCAAAGGCTTGGTCCTAGCCAACGGGCGGTGAATACGAACAACAACCAATGAATCGCTACTACTGTTAACCCAATAGGAGTTATCGTCTGTTAGTGCAAGCAGCATTAAATAATCAGACCTGTGTTTGGATGTATGGCAAAGGTTTAAAGCTATATATTAGAAGATCTAACTTGTGTGTTAAGTGTACAGGTATAGGTCACTTAATAGGAAAAGCCCTAGTGGGTCAGGAGGACCGAATGCTAGGCAGAAGAAGACCTAGTGGGTCAAGAAGATCGAACACTAGACAGGCGACCAAACACCAAACACAAGAAAGCCCTAGTAGGTCAGGAGAACCGGACACTAGGCAAAAGAAGCCCTAATGAGTCAGGAGGACCGAACACTAGACATGTAAAGTCTGGTGGGTCATGGGTCAGTAGGGCTAGACATTCGACAAAGGTTAGAAGTCCTGAGTAGTCAAGCAAAGTAAGCCCAGGAGAGAAGCAAAGAAGAATGTGAGAAGTATCTTCACTCTAGAACGAGGATAGTCTTCCTCTAGGCATCGACTTAACTAAGAAACCAATACTTGTTTTGAATTCAAGGTTAAAGACAATTTTAACTGTTATAGTATCATTTAGATGGTAAATATACTTGTTGTGTTGACTCTGTGCTACAAGAATAAATAATATTTTTCAAGTGATTGAAAAGGCTTTTTGGTCAACCAAATAGATTAGGCAATCGGATAAGCTTGATCAATCAACCGGATTAGCACAGTATCACTAAAATTGCAACTGACGTAGCATAAGTTGTTGTCACGGCAACTAATACGACAGTGGATGAGTCTCTAGAAACTGACATGGTGATGTGTGTGAATCAAGAATATGTTTTCAGTATTATATAGCATGCATTTGTTGCATTACATAAGCATATTTTGTGTAAACTTCTAGCGTTTGCATTCATTTCATCTTTTTAGTTCAAATGACTGTGGTTTGTGCTTTATATTGATATGAAGTGGAGATTTTTGACATTAAAGCATGCTTGGAGACGTAAAGTCCGAAGAAACACATGACAGAATGATCCACAGCCAACCCGTGGTAGCCACCATGGTCTTGGATCATCCGGGAGAAGGGTAGCTGTGGAGCATCGAACTGGGACAAGCAACGCAAGAACCACGACCGTGGTGCATACTAAGCAATGAGGAAAATCAAGGCAGAACGATCCACGGCCAGCCCGTGGAACATTCCACAGTCGTGGATCATTAGGGTTTCAAGATGGTGTCTCCCCTGATTTTTAGGAAATTTTGTTAGCCTCCCCTTATTTTTAAAAAATTCTATTAGGGTTTGTCCTAATTTTTAGGAAACTCTGTTAGGATTCTAAGTATATAAAAGGGAACAAGCGGCGGCGGCTACAAGGCATCTAGTGATAGGGGATCGAAAAGGAGGTCGCATCCATGACATCAAAGGAGCTACCGGACGTCAATGGCTTGTATCTCTAGCCTTATGAAGTTGTTTTCCTTATTCTAGGATTAGGGAGTAGCCTGATGATGAGTTGACGATTGATGTTTGTGTGACTTTTCTCTTTTATTAATGATAAGATCTTTCTTGATTCTGTTTAGTATGCTTAATTGTGAATGTATTAGCGTACGTTTGCATAAATTAGAGGTTAGGGTCTCGAAACTATAAAAATTAACTTGAGTTTTTTATCACGAAAGTAGTTCAAATTCTCTCGAGATAGCATTGATTGTCACAAAGCGTAAAGGGTCTATCTTGATTCGATTACCATCAGAATAGGAGTCGTGTTAGGATAGATACATCGTTGTATTTCGAGAGGAAACATCGATTACCTTAGGAAAAATCACCTTCAAGAATAATTTGATGTGTAGAGAGGGAGCCATAACTATATTGTCGACACTCATCGTGGTGAAATCGAAATTCATTGTAGAACTATTTTTCCCATCGCTTTTCATCAAGTTCTCTTAGTTTTTCTTAGTTTGCTTTAATTTCACAGCTATTCCCTCATTTCGATTCATCTAGATAACCTACTTTGTACGTGAATTGGTAGTCAATAACACGGTCCCAGAGTACGATATTTTTATTACTGGAAGACAACCGTGCACTTGCGGTTAACACGCATCACGTGGAGAGGAGATAAGTCCCAAAATGTTGACGTAGCAATCGATAAGTCATGGGTTGTTAACGTCGCACTTGACATGGCAAAGGGTAACTTCAAGAGGCTGATGTGGCAAAGGGATAGGTCTCGGGTTATTGATGTGGCAACTGACGTGGCAACCGATAAGCCTTAGATTGATGACGTGGCTGAAGATAAACTACGGATTGCTAATGTGGAAATTGATTAGACAACCGGAAGATATTCTAGGAGACCTATTAGATCCAATTAGCATAATGTATCTGGACAAAAAAGTTAGTGTGGTTAGGGTTCGGTTGACCGAAACTACTATATATAAACAGCTGAATTCCAAGCAACTATCATCAAATATGACTTCGAAAGCTCTCAATGCTCAATTTACTCAAGAAAAAGTGTTGATCACGCCTCAAGTTCACTCAGAAATTTCCTACAAGCAGTGTTCTTCATTTGGTAACATTGTTTAATTGCTTGCATGTTCTTCTATCAAATACATTTCTTTAGATATCTTTGTATCTTTATAAGAAGTTTCTCCATCTCCGGAAAGGTTCTGATAAGGATAAAATATAGTGGTGAATTTCAGGGAGTGATCCACCTAACGGATCACCGAGACCTTGGAATAGCGGCCCTAGAGGATTTTGAACCACGTTACATTATTATGTCATTCTTGTGCACTATATTTCATTACTTTTATTCCGCTGCATATTTAACTCTTCTTTTCTAAATGTTAAAATAAGTTTTCAAAAGCGCTATTCACCTCCCCCAATCGCGCACCTTTCAATTATATGTCGTCTTCAACCAATGACTAACATACAGTGGTGGATATTGAGCGACGAGAGCTACCAAGACTGGGGACGGCATATAGCATGATTGTCTCTAATTGACGGCAGTACAGTATATCACCTATTTTCGACCAAGGACAACGCTCATCATCAACTAAGGACCGATGGAAGGGATCACGTGTGTTGCACATGCGGTTGTAGCACTGAAACCAAGGCTAATGTGATGACCTCAAGGATTCAAATTTTAAAATTGAATTCAAAATTTGCAAGAACCAGTACAGCGCATGTTGGTCACATGGGGAGTCAACAAATGCCAGCAGGCATTTGAAATTTAAATTAAACTCTATAATTCAAACTTGAAAACAATCGAACAAAAATAAGGACAACTTGCATTGGAAGGCAAATTCAAAGGCATCACTTTCATGGATCCAACTCTAGTATCAACTTCTAGCAACACTCATAGTTATTTAAGACACGAGGCGCCCAAAAGTGCATAGGTACTGTAGGGCCTGAGGCGCTATGCGCAAGGTGAGGCGCACGCCTTACCGAGGTAAGGCGCTTTGGGTATAAATTTATACAATTCAAAGATATATAGGAAATTTCGACCAAAATATTTCACAAACAAAATTATAATTCATAAACTATTAAACAATAATGTAAATATAAATTTCACTAACATTTAAATATTGAAAAAGCTTTTCTTCATAATCAAAATCAAACTTCAAATTAAAGAAAAAACAAACTTCAAATATTGAAGAGTCACACAAAGAGAAATAAGTTTGCAAGGGAGGTTGATGTTCATTTTCTAGGGAAGAAGAAGAGTCATGCAAGAAAAATGCGTCTCATGAATATAACCTAATTAAAGGTTGATGTTCATTTTCTAGGGGAGAGGAAAAGTCACACAAGAAAAATGTGTCGCATGCATGCAACCTAATTAAAGGTTGATGTTCATTTTCTACGGGAGAGGAAGAATCATGTTAGAAAAATTTATCACATGCATGCAATCTAATTAATTTAAAGGGTAATTAAGCTATGGTTTGGACTTTAAATTTTTTTTTTCACTTCAATAATTAGAGGGAAATCGCAACTTAGGCGCGCCTTAACCTCTCAAAAGGCGCCGCTTCTTTCAAGTATTGTGTCTGGTCACTACCCAGGTGCAAATGGCATGCCTGGCTACGCCTTGCGCCTAGGCACAGCCAGGCACGCGCTTTTCACAACTATGGCAGCACTCCTACCAAAGACATGGTGAGGATGGCACAACTGTGGTGGCAAGTGAGCTACCTCCATTAGCGACAATTCTGCAACAGAGTGAGAGGCAAATGAGCTTCTTGGAGCTATTATCCTCATGTACCAAAGCTTGGCACTAGAGGTGACAAGCAAGGAGGGAGCTATCACTACCAAAGTTATAGTGTTGGTGTCACAACAGTGGGCTTAAGTCAGCTACCTCTAATGGTGGGCGGACCGAGAGGCAAACAACAGACCTAGGGTTGATGACTTCATACACTGAGGCTTGGCATCGATTTTGTCATGGTAATGAAGATGCAACTATGGTGCAAAGGAGCTACCTCCGTTGATGATTCTTCCAACAAAGCGAGAAGCAACTGAGCAACTTAGGGTTGTTGATCATCCACCAAGGCTTGGTGCCAAACACGACTCCTTGGAAGAGTGATCCTAGAGTTTAAAGGTTGACAAGTGTTGTAGTCAGGCACACTTTGCATATCTGCTATGCAGGCTAAGGTTGGGCAGTTGTTAAGGTTGTTCCCTATCAGAATTTATATATGATATAAACATACAGTTATTGACCACTGCACCTACTTAATCTATCCTATAAGTTGTATTGACCAAGTGTTTAGGACATTAGAACATAGATTGGGTACACCCAATACCAATCAAGATTGTACATTATTTTTCATTTAGATAATATTTATTTACCTATCCAAAAAAACAAATGGAGTCCTTCGAATAATTTCTTTTGTTTCATTCTGTACCGACCGTGAGCACGCAAGCAAACTCGTAACCGACCATAGGAATCTCCTGTGGTATGACCAGCACATGTCAATGGGGCTTCGATGTCAGTTTTGTGTCAGAGTAGTAAAAACCACCTCGATCGAGCAACATTAGTCAATACCACAAAACCCTAGTAGAAACTAATTTTTTTCCCCTTTTAAGGGAACACAAACTAGAGAAGCATTTCTCTATCCTTCCCTAGCCTAACTCACTTCTTAGCCTAATTGTTCCCTAACTCATAGAAAAAAGAGGATGGTTAAGTATCATGGACACATGGGAGATAAAGCTACTTTGTTCTTAGCAAGGTCTTATTTTACAATTAAACGAATTATCTTAGAATAAGGATCATAGCAAAATCTTACTTTACCATTAAATGAAACATCTTAAAATAGGGATCATAGCAAAATCTTATTTTACCATTAAATGAAACAAATATAGGGATAAATTACCTAATTAGGTGGCCATTATGTTACCAAGTCAAGGTTCTTAGTTTTTATATTAATTAGTTATCTTGTAATAAACAAAGGAGTTGTATAACTATTCATATGAGGATATTGAAAAAAAAAAAAGATGGCATTTTACAACTAACATAACATAGGTTTTAATGTAATCTCAACTTCTAAATCTTAAGTAAACGTCAGAGGAAAAGATAGGCTACAAACTACTAGGGAAGCTAACCTCTTCTCTTTCAAAATATTGATCTTCAGACAGAAAGTTTACAGCTTCAGACCCAACAAAACAATTGCTAAACCTCCGCATCTTATAGAATCTGTCCTTTATAATAATTGACTCTTTCATCTTTCTGACAATTGAGGCCATGTCATCAATTGTTCCATTACCAGACTCATCATCTTCACCAGGCAATGGTGGCAAAGGAGCTGTGGGTATAGATTCCTCGTTGAAAAGATCTTTAATTTTCTCATCAAGCTGTCCTAACTCGTCCATGGCCTTCAGTTCATCAAGTCCTCCAACTAGGAAATCATTTAAATACAACTTGGGAACAACAGAAGAGCCTGTTCTTTTCTCCAACTCAAGCTTTCTAGTAGGGAAAATATCAATGTTGATCTCAACATATTTGAGTCTCTTCATATTCAATAAAGATCTAACCATTCTACACTCTTGGCATCCAAGCCTTGTATACACTATAATCCTTCGCTGTATTGTTTCTTGTAGTAAATTATCAAAAGAAGTATGTTCTAAATGCGCAGTTTTTCTTTGAGAATCCGCATTGCGTCTAATTTTCATGAAATTTAGAGGGTTCCATGCTGATTGTTCACCATCCTTTGGTGAGACTTTATTTTCCTTGGAATCAGTTTCCACATCTTGATCCTTATCATGACCCTTTGTGACTATATCAGTGTAATCGCCAACAGCAAGTTCCTCTTGATTGTTTTTGCCAGAAAGGCGACGAAGCATAGTAGAAACAGCAACTGCACTCTTCTCCCTAACAAAGTTTCTCAAAGCAACAGCTTTTTCAGGCCAAGCATACACTTGCACTTCTGGATCAGCAGGATCCACATTTTGGCTTGAAAATACCTTGTCAGTTTCCAATTCAGGAGCTTCAGTTCCATCAAAAACAGGGTCCGCATCCTTCTCCTCAACAGTAACTCCTTCTGAAAGCTGATTCACCTCTGTCAAATTTTGTCCATCTAACACTGTACTTGCCTTTTCCTGTTGCTTCAAAACTTGATCTAGATTTTTAGCTTCATGCTTCTGTTTGTTCAACTCATTATGATCCTCTTCATTAATATTCATAGATTCAATAACAGTTGATAGATTCCCTTCATCCTTGCCGGGAACATCACATGGACTGGTTGCAGAAGCCTGTGTTTTTGATGAGAGGACAAAATTCCCCTCACAAATCACACCTTCATCCATAGTGTTACAATTCTGCTTTGTTGGATTACCCAGTGCTTCTCAGTCAACCTAATCCTTAAAAGCCTTAATAATATAACTCTGCAGAAAAAGAATGAACAAAGAAAATTGCTCAATTATCATGTAGGAAGAGGCTAACCCTATTGTTTCCATAAAATCTTAGCAGCGGCATCTTCTTAAAACTGAATTTCTTCTATCAGGCAATTAACAACTAAAGTGGCGAACTTCTGGCAAATAGTTCACTCCAACTTGGTTAGATACTCTTTAAACCTTCTTATCCGACCGTCATATAGATTTAGGTGATAATAATATATTTTTGTATTGGTTCAGACAGAAAATTTGATTGACTTTACATAGATTTACTGGAGCGTTCAACTTTGAAAGAAGGAACGACTTCAGATTTCAAAATAATGTAACAGGGAAGGACAAGGACGCCATTGCAGCATTTAAATAAAAAGGGAGGGAAGTTTGCAATTGAAGACATGCCCAACAGGCAATGGTTTCAAACAAAATATAATCTCCTTTTCAACAAAATAAACAAGGATTGATAAATCGTTAGGGCATTTCTACCAGTATCCAAATACCAATGAGAAAAAGGGAAAGGGAAGAAGAAGAAAAACTGCGTTCTCCCCATGAATAGCATGATTAGAACAGTATCGCATGACTTGTACTTCATTTCTACATCTAAAATGATACAGTCGGCATCAAGTTGGACTCTCTCCAAAACCGTAAAGTACGGAGGAGCAGAAATCGGAAATAAGAGAATCCACGTCGTCAAAAAACCAAACATCGGAAAAGGAGTTATCATGAACTAACCAGCTGATGAGACGCGCTCCCGCAGTGGCTAAATGGAAGAACCCAAAACCTGCTCAGCCAGGTCAAATCAATTGACTTGTTGACCATAAAGGGGGGAAAGAAATCTTCAAAGAAATTGATAAGGAAACCAAATTGAGAGGTATTTTTGAAGACGTGAGGACTGAAAAGAAATAGAGAGATTAGGTCATGAAGAAGAAGAAGAAGGAGGAGGAGGAAGAGGTTGAATCGGATGGGAGACGGAGCGGGAATTGCAGCAGAAGATACTGACGGCTCCTGAGCATACTTTCAAGATTAGATCCAAAACAAAAAACAAAAAAAAACGTTTCGCTTTTTGTCATTAAGATTAGATCCAAAAGTAATTGTAATGCACGGTAGAATGATACTTGATCCAAAGCACGTGATCCACTGCACGTCGAGTTTGAATTGTCGCTCATTAGGTAAACCGACGACCGACCTTTAAAAATACAGTCCTCACCCCTTGCAGAAATGGGGCGCACCACTCCCATCTTTAGAGGGTGAAGAATGGGGGCAATACATTTAAAAAAGAATCGAATTAACCCAATCACTAAGTATGAAACGTTGGAAGTACGACGGTAAATGAATTAAACGTTCGTGAATAAATTTATTATTCGGCTTGATAAAAATTTATTTATGTTCGTTCAATATATACAAGATCAATTAAACAAATAAATTTGAACAACTCGTTAAACTAAACAAACAAACTTGAACACATATGTGTTCAGCTCGTTAATATTCGTGAACAACGTTC